>CATIWR010481911.1:0-17337 GCA_949677035.1 Omphalea diandra | reverse complement strand
AATTATATATTTTTTTTTTATTTTTTTGTGGATATATTCAGTGAAGACAAAAATTGTCATTGAACATATATATATATATATATATATATATATATATATATATATATATATATATATATATGACAATTACAATCATCACTCTATATTAATTATATGACAATATACTTTCATCACTTTATGCATGAGTGACAACGAAAGTTGTAATAAATTAAATTATCAATGATAATAATAAATTGTCACTATATGTATTAGTGACCATAAAATATGTAACCAATGTATTTTCTCTATGTACATATATAATTTTAGTGACTATAAATGTTGTTACATTTTTTTTTGTGACTATAAAATGAGGTTGTCATTAAAATTTAATTTGACTAGTCAAATAATTTATGACAATATTAAGTGATAGTGACAACATATAGAATGTTAGTTACAATACAAATTATAGCATTGGTAACAATAAAATTATTGTAACAAATTAGATATTAATTGTGACAATTTTTGTTGTCATACATAATATCAACTTTTAGTTAAAGAGGTATTGGTTACAAACCTCATGACAATAATTATTGTTACTAAAAATTTATTTGTAACCGTTTTTAAGATACGTGACAATATTGACTATCACAAAAAAGTTATTTTGTTATAGTTATTCTAAAATATAAAGATCACGTCAATTAATATTAAAGCACACATAGAATAGTTAGACAAGAAGAAGATAAGTGAAAATGATATGATGAATGCATGTCTGACCGCCAAGACCCCAAAAAATATAAGTTAAGGAGAGTCAAATCTCACTCAGTTAACGATGAAACTACTAAATAATAAAAGTATTTATTTGGAAAAATATTTATTTTCTTAAAACCTTTAAAATAATATGCAAAAAAGTGTGCTTCCTCTATGATTTCCTTCCATAGGTCATCAACATCTAGCATACAACCTCAAATACTCCATCATTATTTATCACAAAATCCTTGGTTTGACAATGTTGAACCTCTACCATTATCCTCTACAACTGAGGATCTTGCATTTGTGTTGCTTTAACTCACTTCAAATATTAATGATCTAACTTTAATTGAATTATCATGCAATATTTGGATGCTTTCCATTACAATCCTTGATCTATCAGCTCATGTAATTCTTTAATAATTAGTTGTCTCTCTCAACTAATTTGAGTAAGACTTTGTGAAGACTTTCTACATAAAGCATTTACTACCGCATTAGCCTTGCCTAGATGGTAGAAAATGGAACAATCATAGCCCTTTAGAAGCTCCATCAATCTTTTTTCCTTTAAGTTCAAATCCCTTTATTGGAAAATACACTTCAGACTTTATGATCATTTTATATTTCATAAGTAGCAACATACAGATAATTCCACCAAATCCTCAATGCAAATAGCATTAATGCCATTTCTATATAATGAATGCGGTAATTCTACTCGTGCTTCTTTAACTGGCATGAAACATAAATGACTACCCTATGAATTTACATCATTGAACATTTTAGCCCAACTCTAAAAGCATCGTGATACACCATATATCCTTCATTTCGTAAGGGTAAGGTCAACACTAGTTTTGACGTCAACAGGTCTTCTAGCATTTTAAAGTGCTTTTTATATATATTAGTCCATACAAACTTGGCATTCTTCTTAGTCAGTCCTATTAAAGGGGTCATGATTCAAGAGGAATCTTTCACAAATCTTTGATAAATAACTAGCCAAGCTCGAAAAGCTTTTCACTTCAACCACATTTGTAGGCTTCAGCCACTCCATGGTAGCTTTAATTTTCTTCATGTCCACTTGAATTCCATCCTTCAATACAATATGACCCAATAAAACAACTTCATTCAACCAAAATGTGCACTTGGAAAATTGGCATGGAGACGATGTTGTGTTAACGTCTATAGAACCATTCTCAGATGCATGGCATGCTCTATTAGTACTTTTGGAATACACCAAAATGTAATCAATGTTAACGTTTATAAAACCATTCTTAGATGCATGGCATGCTATATTAGTACTCTTGGAATGCACAAAAATGTAATCAATAAATACAATTACAAATCGGTCCAATAATGGCCTAAATACCTACTTCATTTAGTTTATAAAAGCTACTAGAGAATTTTTTTAACTCAAAAGACATCACTACAAATTCATAATGGTACATCTCATCCGAAATGCAGTTCGTGGTATGTCTCCTCTCCTGATTTTATATTAATGGCACCCTAATCTCATATCAATTATGAAGAAATATTAAGCACCTTAAAGTCGATGGAACAAATATATTCATGGAAGAGCATACTTATTCTTAATAATGACCTTGTTCAATTATCTGTAGTTGATAAAGAGTTAGAGACTATCATCCTTCTTCTTCATAAACAATCCCAGTGCATCCTAAGGAGACGTACTTAGCCTTATGAAGCCTTCATCTAGCATTTCTTGCAATTGCTCCTTAAGCTCCATTAGTCTGTAGATGCCATTTTGTAAGGTGGTTTGGAGAAAAAGTTTATACCTTACACAACATCTATTCAAAACTTTGTTTCATATCTTGGTGGCAATTTGGGTATCTTTTAGTAAACACATTTGGAAACTCACATAGCATTGGAACATTTTGTGCCACCTTTATTTATTGCCATATCCTTAACAACTGCCAAATATCCTTGATGCCCTTTTTGGAGCATTCTTTCAACATTAATCACTGATATAAGATTTTGAGGCATTGAACTTCTATCGCTTTGATATTGAACCTTTACATCATTAAAAAGTATCAAAATTACCTTGTTCTTTCTACAATCTATTGTAGCATAGTGCTTAGCCAACCTGTGCATTTGTAGGATTACATCAAAATCAATTATATCATAAGAACTAAGTTAGTAAAAAGTCTCCAAAATATGATAATCTATACATATTCACATAAACACGAGTCCTAGAGCAAACACATATAAGTCGACTACCATACACTCATTTAACGTCTCATTCCTTACATGACAAGTCAATATAAAGAACTCCTAGGTGAACACTTTAACTAATTAATCTCTTTTATTAACATGAAGTAGTTGCTATTTGAAGACATTTCTCGATGCAACTGGATCAAAATATCTTAAAAATCAGTCATTGAACTCTTTCCATGAAAAGCTATCCATATAGAACTATAGGGATTGCATGAACTAGTCCTGCTGCTACTTCTTGAATCAATAGTTCAACAATAAAGATCTTCTAGTAGTTTATGCATCTCATTCTCTGGACTCATTTCTATCAATGAAATTTTAGGACATCTTTTATGCCATTGAAGTGAACTCTATCAATCAAGAAGTATAGAAGTGTTGTATCAACATCTATTAAATTATGGGCATTGCTTAGTTGAGTGCAGTCAAACTCTCACTAATGCTTGCTACTCCAACAACAATGTTACAAGATCAATTCCATGAGCTACATGTTCAACTTGCAACTATTACTCCTACCTTTTAGCTATAATTGTGTTTAACCTACCTTTGTGCCTAATTGGTGATGTAAGGGCTAGTGCTAGAGTTTCATCTAGAAAGGATTGCTTGTCAGCCATATTGATTGTTTCTTTGGCACTATATGATCGTATTCACCTCAAATGGAGAGAAAGCAAAACTGCTAAACTCAAAATATAACAACATACTGTAGCGCAAGTGAAAATCTTAAAGTAATGATGACAATAAAGGATAAACATGAACCTAATTAGCATAGTAGTTTCAAGAACAGATCAACACCAAGCATTAAGATTTAATAAAATTGCATAAATGCTTATATACCAACTTTGTCACGACCAAAACCAAGCGACACTAGTAAATGGGAAAACTATGTGCTTCCAAAACTAATAATAAGCCTTATTAAGAAATTAATTAAAGAATTAAATTAAATTATAAAAATTTTAGTGGAAAATCCAATAGAATTTCCTCTTTAGTATGGACTTACCACACTTGAAAAAGTTCAATTAAAAATACATGCACAAATCAAACATAATGAATTCCCAAAATCCAATTTCATTAACCAATAACATAATATCCAATTTACTACATAAATACTATTAAAAATTCTCCACATACAATTATCAAAATATGGTAGTAAATCACTATGACATTTTAGAATACAAAGATTACACCATATCAATATTAAAGCATGTATGAAATAGACAGAGAAGAACAGGACCGACGAAGAAGATGATGAATATAGTTTTGACCACTTAGACCTTGAAAAATATAAGTTGAGGAGAGTCAGACCTCATTGAGCAAGTTAATGATGAAAATACTAAATAATAAAAGTAATTTATTTGAAAAATATTTATTTTCTTAAAATATTTTAAAATAATAAATCTAATTTAAATCTTGAAAATCATTTCTCTCGTTATATGAATATATAATTGCATAAATATAAATATAATTACATATAATTAAATAAAAGAAAATTTTAATATTTTAAATGAAATTGGTTATATAAGTATGTAATCATATATATAAATATTATATACATAAAAACAAAGTAAAATAATAAAATATTTTGAATAAAACAATTTTGTAATAAAATACATTAGAGGATCGAGGAAGAAGCATAAACCTCAAATTCTAATAGCCAGTAAGCTCCCTTAATGACAAATGACTGTCATCCAGAAAGAAAACTTGACTAGGATTAGCCATAGTTGGTCACTTAATCCAAAATTTATTAACAACTAAAGAGCAAACTCAATCAGGGAGCTTTAGTAAATGTATCACATTTGGCCAAAAAGCAAACTTGACCAATGTTTCATCAATACATAAATCGAATCATAAATCATCATAAAATATCCAAACTTTAGATCAATTACCAGTATGCACGGTCCTCACGACATCTATCGAGTAACCCATTCTAAAATTGTTCTCCATTTTAAATTAAATATTTAATTTGAATAAATTGAAAGTTGAAGATTTTAAAATTTCTCTAAAACATAGCATCAAAATATCATTGATAAATAATAGAAAATCTAAAATAATAAAATGCTAACAATTGTAATACCAATAACATATCTCATAGTAATAGTTTTTGAAATGATGAAATTAATCTTGAACCTAGTTAGGGAGTTTGGTCAACCAAGCTTGTTTCGATGATTACAAGCACATCTATAAGCTAACTCTTATTCAAGTTGGTGTGTAAAATGTTGTAGGTACATTAATCTTTTGATCAAAGGCTTTTAGAAGAAGAGTTTTGGCAAAAACTTTAAGTATTGATGATGCCAATGGGTGCTGTTGCATTTCAACAGGCATTATGACTTCATCAACGAGTGTTGAAGACCTCCTAATAGGCATTGAAGACCCCCTAATAGGCGTTGAAGTGACACCTACATGTGAGTAAAGCCTTTTGGACCTCTCAACTAGTGACTCTTTCAAGAATCAATCGGTGTTGGATAACTCAAACACTCAAGCTTCGCAAGTTGACCTTCACAACGGGTGTGGCTCATCGATACCTCAACAAGCATTGCATTTTCGTAACAAGCGTTGGACCAAATGACTTGATGTGAACAAAACTCTCAAAGCCTCGACACATGCATAGGAAAAGTACCCAGATAGAGCTAAAGTTTTTGAACCCTCTAATGAGAGATGTTCAAAAGGTTTAATCGACATTGAGAAACTTTTCAATGGACATTGAAAGAAAGCCAACAACCATTGAAACATTATAGAAAATCTTGTAAAATAGAGCATCAAGTTTACATTCTCCTAGAAAGTCATAATGGGCATTGTCTATATCTCAATCAGAGTTGAAGTTAAATTCCAACAAATGTTGAGAAGCTTCAATGGCAGTTAAAGGAGTTAGTGACTAAAAATTTAAGAAAGTCAGATGAGGAGCGTATAAACAAATCTCTTTCTAATAGTTAGTTCTAATGGACATTTTAATGAAATCAACGACTGTTGAAGTTGTATTCTCACCCAATAATGAGCGTGGAGATTGTCCAGGCGTTGAGTGACTACTTTATGACATGGATTGACAACCTTCTTTCTGATGACTAATTATGTGTCTTTGCTTATAAAAAGACCCTTCTACAATAGAATTAAAAAAAAAAAGAGAAAAATGATTAAAAGCAAGTATATTCTATTATGAAAGCAATCTTTAATAAAAAGGATAAAATAAGTGTGATCTAGCTTTAAGGGATGATCACTGCCAAAAGCTTGCATAAGCCATCTTAAAAAATAGAGTTGAAGAATACACTTTAAGATATCTCTCAAAACTCTCCATTGGTCAAACACATCTTGTGAGTGTGTTCATTATTCTTCATTGCTTGAGTGAAAGTGTTCTTTGTCCTCTTTTAAGTTATAAATTCTTTTGAGAAAGCTTTTGGTTTGGGAGATCTTAGACGATCTAAAACCATATTTGTGAAAGGTTTAAGGTAGTACTTGCAAACTACTTTGGGAAATTATTTTAGTAGCACCTAAAAGTCTGCTCATAACAACTTGGTAGTGACTGAAAACTACTATTTTAAAGGAGATTGATAGCACCTATAAGCTATCTAGATAGTGAAAGGCTCTAGTGGGGAAACTAGAGGAGAGGATGTAAGCAAGATTGTGCCAAACCTCTATAAATTATTTGTCTCGATTTCTCTTTATTTTGGCACACAACTTTAATTATTTTTACTTTCCACTACCCTATTCAACTCCCTTTTTTAGGGCACCAAGGGATAACAATTAGTATTAGAGTTTGTCTCTCTATTAAGGCTTAAGTGCTCAGAGTAATGATAATGGCAAATCATAAGAATCATAGTCAATCCATAAGCCACCATTCTTCAAAGGAGAAGACTACAGGTATTGGAAAAATCCATATAGAGATTTGTCTAAAAAGACAAACCATAGATCTATAGGATATTATCCAAGAGGGAAGAGCAGTTCTAACTAAACTAGTTGGAGACATTCTAGTACCTAAGCCCAAGAGTGAATAGACAGTTGAAGAGAAGAAGGCAAACTTGAAAAATAGACTAGCTATGCACGTTATTTTCTGTGCAATCCATAAATCTCAGTAGGCTAAGCTACAAATGTGCACATCGTCTATAAAAATATGGGACACCTTACAGACTTAGCATGAAGGCACCAATGAAGTTAAGAAGAAAAAGATACAAATGCATACTTACATGTATGAAACTTTTGTATACCAGCCTGGTGAATCCATTACTGAGATGTACAATAGTTTCATTGACATAGTAGGCACTCTTAAAACTCTTGGAAAGTTCTACTCTAGTGAGGATATTGTAGCAAAGATTCTAAAAACTCTTCCCAAGGATAAGTGGAAAGCCAACACTATTAGTAGATGAGCTCATGAGAAAGCTTTTAGCCTATGAAATCACTCTTGAGAAGACATCTAAAAGCTCTGCAGTGAGAAAGAAATTTTTGTCCCCAAAAGCCAAAAAGGTACATTTTGAATCTCATTTTTCCTCTTGTTTGGTAACTTTTTCTTCTAGTGATGATGAAAACAATAGTGAAGATTGACACCTTGCCTTTATAATAAATAAAGTAAAAAGATTTCTCTTAAAGAGCAAAAGGGCAAGGAGGTATAAGAAGAAAAGTAGCAAGAGTCAACTTATTTGCTATGGATTTTATGAGAAAGGGCACATAATGTTTGCTTATCCTAAAATGAAAAAGAGTAAAGTTCCTACCAAAAAATACACCTCTAAGAAAGATAAGGAAGTGTAGAAAGTCATTTGGGGTGACACAAGTGACTTTCAACCTGATGAGGAGGATATAAGACAAGAGCTAGCCAATCTTTGTCTCACCACAATTGAGAAGAAATCAAATGAGTCCTCAATTGAGCACTCCTACAAAAACGATAGTGACAACAATGGTGAGAATGAGGTAAATCCTCTTTATTATTATTATTAAGATGAATTATATTCTATTATCACTAAACTCACATAAAAAGTTGAGACTCTCAAGTCTAACACCTCCTCTTTTAAAATAAAGAATAAATCTTTAAAAGATTATGCTAAAAGTCAATAGACTTTAACTAAAGAGGTTAAGTCTCTCACAGTTGAGAATTCTAAGCTTAAGGATAACCTCAGTAAATTCACAAAAAGAAGGGAGAAACTAGACTCCATCTTTGAAATCTAAAAGAGCCCATCCATTAAGCATAAATTAGGATACAATGCTTCTATTTCTACTGCTTCTTCTGCTTCTAAAACAGTATTTGTTAAGGCTAAGGAAGTTAGTGTGCCTAACCTAATTAGAATACCTAAAGTTCCAAAGAATGGAAATACTAAGACAAAAGGCACAAAGGCTAAGTCTCAACCTATTCACACACAACTGAGACATGCTCCTCCTAGATCTAACTATGCCTATATGTATCATGCTTACAAGCTTAAGAGGCAAAATCTCCAAAGGCACAAAAATTGGCATAATCATGCATATAAGTTTAACATAAGAGCACCTCAAATGAGAAACACTCTTAGACAATTATCTCAAACGAGTTACAAATCTCACAAACACTATATGCATGCTCTACTTAAAAATAGGACATTAGTGCACTTTAATGGTGAATGCTTTTATTATGGTATTATAGGTATTATAGCCACATTGCTTATCATTGCCTTACTATAAGGCACGATGAGTAGATGGCTAAAACTAACCCATAGGACCCAAGGAGATTTGGATAGCTAAGACTTGATTCTTTTTTATTTTTATAGATGTGTTTGAAATCCTAAGTTAGAAAGCAAGAGTGGTATCTAGACAGTGATGTTCAAAGCATATGATAGGAGAAAGGGAGTTTTTCACGTAATTAGAGAAAATTGAAAGACTTGGCAATGTATCATTTAGAAACAATGGGAAAGCCAAAATCATAGGCATAGGTAAAGTTGGTAAAGATGTTGATTCACCTATTCTTGATAAAGTTTTGCTTATTGATGGACTCAAACATAATTTGTTGAGTGTAAGTCAACTTTGTGAGAAAGACCATAAAGTTATGTTTGAACCATAAATTTGCAATGTACTAAGGATGAGAGATAACAAAATTTTGTTCATTAGTAGGAGAATTCATAACATTTATGTAATTGATTTAAATTCTCTCATTAACCATGATGAAAAGTGTCTAGTATTTATAGGAAGGTAAAATCTAGCATAAGAGGCTAGATCATGGTAGCATGGAACTCCTTAACAAGCTGAAAAGGGGAAACTTGGTTGAAGGTCTGCCTGAAATCAAGTTTGCTAAGGAAGGATTTTCTGAAGCATATCAAAAAGAAAAATAGGTAAAAATCTTCATTCAAAGCTAAGAACAAGGTAAGTTCAACTAGACCTTTACAATTGCTTCATATGGATTTGTTTGGATCCAATAAAGTGTCTAGCTTGGGAGGCATGCATTATGCATTTGTCATGGTAGATGATTACTCTAGGTATACTTAGATGTTGTTCTTCCCTCACAAGGACTCTTATTTTGATGTATTTAAGACCTTTGCTAAGAGAACTAAAAACCAAAAGGATTTGAAAATCTCTTTAATTAGAAGTGAACATAAGGGAAAGTTTGAGAATGCTAAATTCCATAGCTTTTGTGTTGAGTATGGTATCTCACACAACTTCTCACCTCCTAGAACACCACAACAAAATGGTGTAGTAGAAAGGAAGAATAAAACTCTTTAAGAAATGGCTAATACCATTTTAAATAAGTCCAATCTTCCTAAGTATTTCTAGATTAAATCTATAAACACTTCTTGTTATGTCTTAGATAAGTTATTGGTTAGGCCCTTATTGAAGAAAACCCCCTATGAGTTGTGGAACAATAAGAAGCCCAAGATTTCATATTTTAAAGTCTTTGGTTACAAGTGTTTTATTCTAAACACTAAAGACAATTTTAGCAAATTTGACTTCAAATCCAATGAAGGAATTTTGCTTAAATATTCTACTACCAACAAAGGGTATAAAGTCTTCAACAAGAGAACACTTATTGTTAAGGAGTCTATGCTTGTTATTTTTTATGAATCTAGCCCTACTTCTTCAAGAATAGAAAAAGATGTTGATGATCTTGTAGGTCCCATAAGTGAGCTAAATATTGGAAAAGAAAGGAAGAATATGGACAAGCCACAAGAAATAAGGAGTGAAGAAAATTTAGATCAACCTTTTCCTACTCCAAATGAAAGCAAACTCAGTTGGAAAGAGATTAGGTCTTCAAGAAAGATCATCCAAGAGATCTCATTATTAGTGATCTATCAAGTCAGGTAATAACTAGATCATTATTTAGAAATACATGCACCAATCTTGCTTTTGTTTTCTTTATTAAGTCTAAAACCATGGATGAGGCCACAAAAGATGAACATTGCGTACTTGCTATACAAGATTAACTCAATCAATTTGAAAGAACCAAAGTACAGACCTTAGTTCCTAAACCTCAAAAACATTCCATTATTGGAACTAAATAGGTCTTTAAGAATAAGCTTGATGAGCATAGTTAGAAATAAGGCTTAGCTAGTAGCCAAAGGTTATAACAAAGAAGAAGGAATTAGCTTTAATGATACCTTTACCTCATGGCAAAGTTGGAAGCCATAAGGATTTTACTTGCATTTACATCTCATATGAATTTTAAATTATATCATATGGATGTTAAGAGTGTTGTCCTTAATGGCTAAATTGATGAAGAAGTATATGTTAAACAAACCCCTAGTTTTTCAAAGGCATTGCTTTCCTAACCATTGTGTTCAAGCTCACTAAAGCCTTATATGGCTAGAAGCAAGCTCCAAAAGATTGGTATGAAAGGTTGAACAACTCTCTTACAAAGAAAGGGTTTTTTAATGGTCTGGTAGACATAACACTCTTCTCTAAAAAGAAGAATGAAGATGTATTACTTGTGCAAATATGCATAGATGATATCATTTTTAGAGCCACTAATGTTTGCTAGTGTGAAAATTTCTCCAAAGTAATGATAAGTGAATTTGAGATGAGTATGATAGGAGAACTCAAGTTTTTTCTTGGATTACAAATGAAACAAGGGAAGTGAGTAATCTTCATCAACCAAGCTAAACACACAAGGGAGCTAATCAAAAGATTTGACATGGAGAACAATAAACCATGTAAAACTCCAATGAGCACTAACATTAAGCTAAACATAGATGAACATGTTAAGGTTGTGGATAAAAATTTGTATAGGGGTATGATTTGTAGTCTTTTCTATCTAATAGCTTCTAGGCCTGATATTATATTCAACATGTTCTTATGTGCTAGATATCAGTCTAATCCTAAGGAGTCTCATATGCATGTTGTAAAACACATACTAAATTACCTTATTAGTACTTCTAACTTAGGACTTATATTTGAGTTCAATGCATTTTTAAATGTTGATTTTGCTGGATGTACCTTAGATAAAAAAAACACTTCATGCATATGTCAATTACTTAGTGAATGTTTAGTGTCTTGGAGTAGCAAAAAGCAAAATTTAGTTGCTTTGTCTACTGCAAAAATTGAGTATATGGCAGTAGGTCTTTGTTGTGCTCAAATCTTATGGATGAAGTAACAACTTCTCGATTACAAGGTTATTGTAAATCAAGTGGCCATCATATGTGATAACATTAATGTCGTGAACTTGTCTAGGAATCCCATTCAACATTTTAGGAGTAAGAATATAGATGTTAGACATCACTTTCTTAGGGATCATGTTAATAATGGTGACATTGTATTAGAATTTATTGATAGTAACCATCAATTAGCAAATATTTTTACTAAACTTTTTTGGGATGAAAGGATGCAATTCATCAAAAGAGAACTTGGGATGATTGATGGAAGTACATTGAGTTAACTTTAATAGGTTCTTATATTTCACCTTTGTTAATTCATGCATAATTATTATTGGTTAATAATTGATATGTTGTTTGACATGGCTACCATTGAAGTCTTTGGACTCTACAAGCTAAAGATTTTGATTATGTATTATCTTGATCAAATGTCCTTATACTAATTAAATTCATGAGTATATCATTGAGTTTGATTAATAATTTACATTAACTAAGTTTTCAAAATGTTGTTTATTTGAAAAATCTATTTTAAACTTAGTTTTGTTTTGGAAAATATGGCCAACGACCGTTGTGAATTTGCCAATGACTGTTGTGTTATTTGTAAGTTCCATTTCATGCTTTTATATGTCCTCATGATCGTTGTAAATTTCCAACATTATTCTTCACCTAATGGGCATTGCGAGCATCCACCATCATTGGATGAATAACACTTGCTTGAAAAAGCTAACAGTCATGTCCAACCACCATTGTTTTATTCACAATAGCCGTGGAATACCCCCAATGGTCATATTTTTTAAATAATAAGGAACTCTTCAAAACTCTTTTATAAACCCCCTAAACCCTAAAGTTGTTTTTCTTTATCTTTAATTGTGTTTTGGCTCTCTCTCTCTCTCTCTCTCTCTCTCTCTCTATCTATATTTTCTGCTATTTGCTTTACTTTTCACTTGCATCAATCATCAAATGCTATAAAAAATGGTAGCCAAAGCTGAATTAGCTAAGAGATATAAGCAACCGACTAGGAAAAAACCATAACTCTCCTACTCAAGCTCAAAAATTGAGGAAAACTTAGCCTTAATGCTGGCACAATAAAAGAAAAGATCATATGAACCATCCCCAACACCTTAATCCTTGAAGAAATTCAAATTTCCCTAGAATCAAAAGGAAAAAGGAAGGAGATAGAAATAGAGCAAACCCTTCTTATTGTCTAAAAATTATACCTTAAAATGAGGAAAGAGAAGGAATTGGCCCTCAAACTCTTCAAAAGACATCTTAGGAAGGTAAATTTTTTGAACGGGGTCATTTATAGAGATATGGATTGGTAGAGCAAATGGAAGAACTTATGACAGGAATAGGGTGGGAATTCTTTTATCACATAAAAGAGCCCTCATATCTGGAGCTCACAATAGAATTTCTTACAACATTAGAAGTTCTAGGAAGTGATTACCACACATTTACATAAGAAGGTAAAACCAACTTTAGACTTTTCTTGAAAAAATAAACTCTAAGGCCAAATGAATTGGCGAAATGCTTTGATGCAACCATTATTGGAATAGCAGAGCATCCTCCCACTTTCTAAGTGGATGTAAATCAATTTTAGAAGTTAATCATGGATGGGAAAAGCAACTATAACAACGATAACAATAAGACATTAAAGATAAAAAGCTAAACCTTGAGTGCTATCACTGATTCATAATTTGGAACATCAATAGGAGAGCACAATCCAATGGTAATTGCACCATCACAAATGTATTATATCTCTGGTGTATGAAGAGCAAGCAAAGGATCAACATAACCTATTCTTGATGCAAAGGATAGATGGTGAGCTGGACAAAGGGAATGAGTTTGTGATCATAATGGGCCATTACATAACAAGGATTGCCAAGTATCTAAAGGCTATTCCCTCAATAAAAGAAGAACTTGAGGAAAGAAACATTGTATTATTGCCACATAATGAATCCATTTGCAAAAAATTATTATAGAGCATGGGTATCTTTCAAAGGCTCAACTCTGGCCTAATAAGGAGAATACCAAAAGAAGGAGAAATGCTGAAATCAGAACAAGAAGATGAGGATGTTGAATAAGCCATAAAAGTGTGGATTGCTGCTATGAAAGGGACTAAAACTAGTGCTCCTGCTCTGTAACTGCTACTTCTCTCTCAGACTTGACGAAAAAGGTATTTGATCAACTTGCAACCATCTGTAGTGATGTTCAATAGGTTGAGTCCTATACTATCTCTCTTCACTAAAAGGTACAAAAACTTTAAAGGGATATGAAGGATGTCAATCTGACTTTAGATTGGATAGTGGAAAGGTTAAATTTGTAATATGGAACTCCAACTACTCCAACAGAGTCAGATGCATCAACAAAGCCCAAAGTCAAACCCTAAAACCATTCCTAGGATATTTAATTCTAATCATTTCTTTTATCTCATGTTGCATATTTTATCTTTGTTTCATTTCTTTTTTCTTTGTATTCTCAAAAAATGTTGATGTAAGGGATAACATTTCTTTAATGATATAAATATTTTCTCTCTCTGCTTATTCTAGTATTTGATAATGCCATTATCTTTCCTTTATTGTTACTATACTTGTGTATTGGTTTTTGATAATAACAAAGGGGGGAAATAACTAAAGAGCTTGGAATGTAATAAGTAGTGGGAAAAGGTATGAAAGAGCAAGGCAAGCTAAGGAATTTTATTTGTGTGAATTTGTTTTACAAAGAACTTGGTATGTATAACTTGTTCTAACAGTGCATAAACAATCAAATAGAATGTTGTATTATAACTAATGCATTTGTTTATTTTACTTAAGGTTTATATTGCAAGATTGTTTATCCTTAATAGATTATTTATCATCATAAAAAAAGGGGAGAATGTTAAACCTAGCTTGAGTGTTTGGTAAACCAAGCTTGTTTTGATGATTGCAACACATCTATAAGCTAACTCTTGTTCGAGTTGGTATGTGAAATCTTGCAGGTACATCAATCTTTTGATCAAAGGATTTTAAAAGAAGAGTTTTGGTAAAAACTCTAAGTATTCAAGCCAACGAGTGTTGCTACATTTCAATAGGCATTGTGATTTCATCAATGAGCATTGAAAACCCCTTAACAAAGATTAAAATGACTCTTAAATATAAGTAAAGTCTTCTCGACCTTTCAAGCAGTGACTTGCTTAAGAATCAATGGGCATTAGATGACTCAAACACTTGAGCTTCACAAGTTGACCTTCACAACATGCTTTGCATTTTCACAACAACAGGTGTTACTTTTTCGTAATGATCGTGGCTCATCAATACCTCAACAAGCATTGCATTTAGCAATAGGCATTGGACCAAATGACTTAATGTGAGTTGAACTCTCAAAGCCTCCATATGAGCGTTAGATATATACTAATAGGCATTAGAAAAGCACCAAGGCAAAGCTAAAGTTTCTGGACCATCAAAGGGACCTGTTTAAAAAGTTTAATAGACATTGAGATACTTTTCAATGGGCATTGAAAGAAAGCCAACAACTATTGAAGCACTGTAGAAAATCTTGAAAAATAGAGCATTAGGTTCACATCCTCTTAGAAACTTAAAATAGGCATTGTCCATATCTCAATAGGAGTTGAATTTGAATTCCAAAAGGTGTTGAGAAGCTCCAATAGTTGTTGAAGGAGTTGGTGACTAAAAAATTAAGAAAGTCAAAAGAGGAGCGTCAAGGCAAATCTCTCTCTAACAACTAGTTCCAATGGAAATTTTAATGAAATCAATGACTGTTGAAGTTGTACTCTCACCCAGCAACGGTTGTGAAGACTATATAATAGGCATTGAGTGACTACTTTATGACATGGAGTGACAACTTTATTTCTAACGGCTAGTTTCATGTCTCTGCCTATTAAAGGACGCTGTCGCAATAAAATTTCAACAAAAAAAAAGAAAAGAAAAACAGTTAAAGTGAGTATTTTCTATTATGAAAGCAATCTTTAATAAAAAGGGCAAAACAAGTGTGATCTAGCTTTAAGGGAAGATCACTATCAAAAGCTTGCATAAGACATCTTAAAAAATATAGTTGAAGAACAAGTTTTAAGAGATCGCTCAAAACTCTCCACTAGTCAAGCACATCTTATGAGTATGTTCATTATTCTTCATTGCTTGAGTGAGAGTGTTTTTTTTTTCTCTTCTTTTAAGATGTAAATTCTTTTGAGAAAGCTTTTGGTTTGGGAGATCTTAGAAGATCTAAAAGCACATTTGTAAAAGGTTTAAAGTAGTACATGCAAACTACTTTAGGAAACGATTTTAGTAGCACCAAAATGTCTACTTGTAACGGCTTAGAAATGGCCGAAAACTACTATTGTAAAGGTGATTGATAGCACCTAGAAGCTATCTAGATAGTGAAAGGCTCTAGTGGGAAAACTAGAGGAGAGGACGTAGGTAGGATTGTGTTGAATCTCTATAAATTAGTTGCCCCGATTTCTCATTATTTTTGCACACAACTTTAATTGTTTTTACTTGCCATTGCCTTATTCAACCCCCCCTCCCCCTTCTAAAGCACCAAGGGACAACAATTAATATTAATGCATTGTAATAATAACTAAAAAGGATAAATTTAAGAACACCATTCAAGATCATAATCATTATATTTCATCATTAGTGATAATTGGATAATCTATCAATATTCATGTATCCAATTTTAATAAAAGATTCATTTTAATTGGTTGAAAATAAAATAAAATGAAATAAAAAGTTAAATCATCATCATCAATAATAATAATAATAACAATAATAAATGTCATCAAAACAATAATAATGATATTCATATTGAAATGTATAAATAATGTCAATGTAGGGTAATATATGAATTCGTAAATGCTATTAATAACCATAACTTTTATAAATTCATTATGAACTATCATATTATGAATTTGGATCGTTAAATCACTGGTAGTGCACATGGGTATACGCACCTTTGTCTGCTTAAAAGTTATGTTCTTGACTTCAAAAGGCCGGTATATGGAAAATATTTTAAGAAACAATTTTAACATTTAATATGAATTATTAGCATAATTGAGATTTTAGGGAATTAATAAAAATAAACATCTTCAATATTAGAATTTATATCATAAGCTAATAAATTTTTTTGTGACGAAATTATATTAAATAGATGAGAAAGAGTAATTTAATTAGAATTAATCATTTTGTCAAAAATTATTTAAGGAATTTTAGAATACTTTCCCTATACCAATCTACTTCCATTGGGAAATTGTCATAAGAAAATGGCAATAATAATAATTAGTTACAACATTACAAGGCAAGAGTTAATAAAAATTTAACTTTACTAACATCCATGTATAACATATCGAGTTATTCAGGGATATATTATTGGTCATTTCTCAAGCAACTAATAAGTGCAAATAGAAGAAAGAATGTTTGAGTCCACATTTAGAGCATGTGAAGTGTTGAACTATTGTTGAACTAGGAAAATCAATCCTAGGTTTAGAACCTCTTTTGATCTTGACAAAGTAGATTGATCGTCACTAATATTTCAAATAAGTGTTGTTCTTGCAGAATTGAATCAATCTCTCAAGAATAATTGAAGAAGTTGATGAACTCCAAAGTGACATGTAAATTGCGACCGCAATCTAGGATTCGCGATCACGACTCATGCTAGGACATGTTGAAAATCAAGCAGGCGAAATCGCAACGCCATTCTCAACCGTGATCTTTGGAAAGAAAGAAGTCAGATTGACACAGATGAATTCGCGGTATAAGTCTCGTTTGAGTCGCGACCGCGAATTTCAAAGAAATTCAAGAGGGAAGCAAGTTCACAACCACAGCTTGACAAGTGTCCCAAAAGACTGTTGGAAGTCAAAAATCGCGGAGACATCTTGCTG
>CATIWR010481821.1:0-23947 GCA_949677035.1 Omphalea diandra | reverse complement strand
ATTCATTTCTTTACATAGATATATAGAGTGTGTGTGTGTGAGTTTATATATATATATATATATATATATATATATATATATATATATATATATATATATATATATATATATATATATATTAGTGCACAGATATTTTTATTGCCCAGCTTGTCAAGAGAGTTGTGGAGGCTTTTACTGTGTACGACCTTTGTAATTATATCTGAGTTGTCCTTCAAATTTGACAAATGGAAATCTAATTATTTTTTCTTCAAGGTTTTACTTAATGACATGTTGATCCACCTCAATATGTTGTACAATCATGTGAACTAAATAGTGAGATCACAAAATAAATTCAATTTAGATTTTGGAGCAAAGCCAATTTAAGTTAATAGCCTTCTAAGCCAAGGAAGTTTACAAAATCCTGTCCCATTCCTCTGAGCTCAACTTCAGTATTGGGCAATGCCACTATATCTTTTGTTTTATACTCCACCATTTGACCAAGTTTCCACCTACAAAGGTAAAATAGCTTGATGTGGATTTTCTATCAAAGACATTCCCTACCCAATCAGCATCTGTATATAACCATCAATGTTAAGATGATTATTCTTGGGGATCAGAACCTTTCTACCTGGATCAGATTTTGAACAGCAAAGTATTCCAATCACTATATTCATGTGTGACAAGTAAATTAGCTTACCACCATTCGTTGGTAGCTCTCTTTGTTAGTTGGCACTTGATCCAAATATTCTCCAATTAGTGTGTTAGCTGGTTTACAGTCAATTAACCTTACTTCAGGCAACAAATTCAGCACATATTTTCTTTGTGCTGGAAATATACCTTGTCTTGATTTGGCTACTTCTATCTCTAGGAAGTATCTAAGTTCTTTTAGATGCTTTATTTCAAATTTAGGTTAATTTTACTCCTTGTCCATCAGCTTATAACTTATGCACTTTAAAAACATTAAACAGTAAAAACTCACTTAAAAATCTCTCAAATCATAAGCAATGACCTGAATAATGATGCACTAGCAACAATACTTTTTTCAACTAATGTGGCTACTTTCTCTTTAACCAAGGGTTGACTGAAATAATTTTCTCTCTTCCTGCATGAGCAACATGCACCCCTAACTTTTTTAAGAGCTTTTTTTTTTTTTCATTTGGCTCCTCTAGAATAAATCTTCTCTTGGCCTCCATTCACCAATCTTAATCAATCTTTGGTTTTTTCTTTAGAGAAACCCTAAATGCCGTCTTTTACTCCATCTCCATCGCAAAATCTTTTTTTTCTTTAGAGAAACCCTAAATGTCATCTTTTACTCCATCTTCATCTCAAAATCGTTTTTTCTTTAGAGAAACCCTAAATGTCGTCTCTTACTCCATCTCCATCTCACAATCATGGATGCAATAATAGATGTCCTAAACAAAATGGACCAAATGACCTCTCTATATATGATTATGAAGAAGAAAGTGTGTTAAAGGCATCTTGGAGTGATGAGAACCTTGGAGGGAGGTTCTTGGTATGTGTCTACTATGGTGTAAGTGCTTTTGTTTGAATGAAATTAGTTTGGAATTTTTTTTTATTATGAAGGGGGTTGATCACCACTATCTCGAGTTTTTGTGTTAGTTTTTTGAATAAAATCTACTTCTCTTACACAGATAAGAAGGGAGTATTGTGAATTTTTTGGATGGGTTGATCCACAATTTGTTTTCCAGGCTAACCAAGTTATACTTAGTCTTTTCAAAAATATAGAAATATTAGAGAATGAAAAAGAATTTGAAGAAATGGAGAAGAACTTGCAAGAGATGATAGTGAGTAGATGGACATGGTAGATGTTTCTGCTCATGCTTATGGTAGCCATAAGGATGAAGATGATGTTGATCAATATATTGCGGGCTTAACAGAACTAAGAATACAATCTAAATTATGAAGATAACAACTTTCAATTATTTAACAAAATACATAAAATAAATATTTGTTGCCTATCGAAATAAGAAAACATTTGTGTCTATATGTCCATGACAAATATTTAGCATATTCACCATGATACATATAATTGACTAAAAAGAACAAAAAGTTTGTTGCCTAATCTATATATCAAACTATCTCATTATTTGTTTATGCTTGGTGGAACCTTGACCTTGCTGCTTCTTTTACTAGTAAGTAAAAAAATCCTTTTTGGCACCTCCAATAGACCTTTTCTTTCTTGTAGTGGATGGATCTAATTGTGGAATAGTGTTATTGTTGGTTATATTGGAGGTTTGACTTGGCCCTACAAATGTTGCTTGGGTTGAGGCTATGCCCCTACCTTGGCTTGGAGTAGTATTGCTTTCTTGGGTTAAGAAAATATTGTTTCTCATTTGACTGGTTTGATTATTTCTTGCAATAAGAACTCTTAAATGTCAACATATATTCATAATTTTTTAAAAAAAACTAAAATAAGAGACACATACATCCATGATCCATTTGACTGTGAATGCAGGTTGAGAGTTCCTTCTATTAGGTGCTGCAAGATGAGGATTTGTAGGTTGAGAGTTCCTTCTATTAGATGTTGTACCATTTATCTTCCTTTTTCCCTACAAAAGCATTATATATTGTATTTACATATCAGTATAATATAGTGAAAATAGTACAATTAGTACATTAGATAAGAGTCGAAATTAACCTTTTCTACAGGTGCATGACTAGTAGCATTCTAACTAATTTGCTAGAAAAATGGAGCAGTTCATTTTTATGAACCCTTTTCTTGAGAGATTTCCCCTTTGTACAACTGCTACTTTTTTAAGTTCTTCAGTCTCTTTCCGCCTTACTTTCTGTTTCCTTTCCCTTTGCACCTTAACTGGTGTTGGTGGGATAAACTTAATTTTTGTGGGCTTGGGCCATAGTTCATGTTCATTTATGGGATGAATGATATGAATGTACAGCTTAAGGTAAGTGGTAGCGTCGTACCAATGAGCCACATATGACTTTGGTTCTTCATTGTTGCCCATTATGCATGCTAACGCAATGACTACAGGGTATACCTGTTAAGTGTTACCTCCGACATTCACAACTCTTCCTCTATGTCCACCGCAAAATAGTTCATTATAAGCAACAATTTATATCCTAAGAGAGCCATTGAACAATGGCTTACTTAAGAATGCAAACTTTTTTTATGTTGTCTAATTTTTTTTTGAATCTTAGGGAGTAAAAATCCTCCTACTTTCTCAATATATTATTTTCTAGCATATGAATTCTTCATTACTTTTGTTCTTATCGTCTCAAATAGGTGTTTAAGATGATTCTGCTTTTGATGATTAAACAAACATAAGATATATTAACCTTGATTCAAGTATTTGTATATAACTTTAGGCCCTCAATTGATTTTTGTAAAGTTGCAAAGGATAAATAAAAGTGAAACAGAAAGAACAATAAACTCTAAATCATAAAGCTATCCTATCTAAGGTGAACAACTCTATACATCATTAAAATATGCCTATTCACTATGAAGAAAATACAACAACTTAGATAACAAAGTTTGAATAGTCTGGTTGCCCATGCATAACCTTGTTGAACAGTCTATGCAACCTAGTGAAGTCACATAAAAAAAGTGGAACAGTCTCATGCAACATTACGATAGATCCGTTTACCACAAACAAACTTTAAGATTTTCAAACAAAAGTTGGAATGTACTAATTAGTGTTGAACAGTCTGTTGGAATAACCCTATACATCTATGTGATAAGTTTGGAAGATATCACTCATTTATGAACAGCCTAAAAAGACATGGAACAACCTATGCATCCATGTGACAAGTTTGGAAGATATTACTCATTTCTGAATGGCCTAGAAAGTCATGGAATGGATTAGTTACACGGTCTCATTCACTATGAACACAACTTAAGTTTTTTTCACATAGAGAGTTGAAACGGACTGGAGGATCAGAAACCTTCCACTTGAATAGCCTAGTTCACTATGTCTAAATTATGAAATTTTATGCCTAAATTATGAAATTTTCACGTAGAAAAGTTGAATGGTCTTGAACCTCTAAAAATGGCCTAGTGCTGCCTTGTTTAATATGAAAAAAAAAAAATGATTTTCAACTTAGAATAATTAAATGAACTAAGACTTCAGGAACAACCATAAGGATCAGTTATATTCAAGAAGCAAGATTTTGAAAAAGTTAAGAATAGAAAGTCCAACCTTAGAACATGCTAGCTCAAGAAATGGAACATCCTTGTCTAGTCATTGATATTATAAATCAAGTCAACACAACTAATTAAAGAGGACTGTATAAGAAGTGAACAACCCCATTTAATTTGGAAACCAATTGAAGCAGTACAATTTTATCTTGGAATAGGCCCGTTCATATGAGTGAACAGGCTATTCATAATTAAATGACTAGTTTTTCTAGTAGTCTTGTATTTGACAAATTTATAAGTATTGGCTAGTTTTTGTGACTGGTGCTATATAAGGGCAACTTCAGCTTCCCTGATGTGAAAAAATTAGAAAAAATGTTTACAAAGAGTCAAGAGAATAAATTATCATCTACTTCCTTCTCTTTTTCTTCTTATTCAAGCAATTATTTGGGATTTGATCTTGTATTGAGTAGCTTGAGAGCAACTTAATTGAGTGATTTTTCTTGTGTAATATTTATATTTTTATATATGAGGATCATCTCTAAATTCAGTATAAAATCTTTTCAAATATTTTTGTGAAAGGCTAGTGCTTGGTAATCTATTGTAGATAGGTTGAATAACATTTGAAATTATGAAGGTTTGAATAATATCTATTAAGTTACATATATTAGTAAACTCTCTAATGGTTACTATAGGACAAGACGTGTGGTAAGTTGCATTGAATCCCTATAAAATCTGTATCTCTTTTATGTGATTGTCTCGATTGAGCAAACTTTGTTAATCGCCGATAAGTTGACATTGGCCTGTTTATACCCTCTCCTTCTTCATCCCCCCTTTTTAAGGCTTCTCATACAAAATGATATTTAAAATTTTTAAAATTTCATGAATGTTGTTCTATATTTTAAATGTTCAAATTTCAATAGTGCAAAAGTATTATATTTTCAAATTTTAAATTCTATTTTTTGGTAAGTAAAAAAGGTGCTTGATCATTAGAAATCTTGTTTTATTAATTATTCTTAAATATCTTACATTTAAACTTATATATTAAATTATGTTTTATATTGTGGTACAATTATTGAGTATCTTCGCTAATGCATAAAATATCATTATTTGATTTTTTTAGTGGTAGATATATACGATATATACTTCTTTCTAATGATAATATATAATAATTGTTAAGTCTTTCCAATTATAAATATGTATAACTATTAAGAAATTTAACTCTTATCATCTAATTTAAAAAGACTTTTAATTTCATAATTGTTATATTGTTTAAAATATATATTTATTATTTTTATGTTAAAAATATAAATATTTGTTTATTCTTCGTTTTCAATTTTCATTTTATCACACTTGAAATTGAAACTATATAATTATGAAAATTTCTCAAGATTTTTGCTTTTCAACGGTGTATATTTTTTTTTTCTAAGAGTTAGACTTGGACTATTGAAATAAATCCTTCTTTTGATGGAAAAAAATTGAAAATGAAGAGTTTTAAAATATATATTTCTATAAGAAATTGCTTATAACTTTATTTTATTGCAAAGTTTTTTATTTTATTTATTAAGCTTAAAGTATTTCAAATTTGTATTTATTATATACAAGAAATTAACTATTTTATAACAATCAATATTGTCACATAATTTTAAAAATCATCATGAATAAATTTTTAATCACAATAAGTATTGTCACTAGATTTGTAACTTATACCTATGTAACTAAAAATCTATTTCATATATGACAAAATTAATGTCTAATTTATGATAGCAATAACATTTATAGTGACTAAAATTATATATGTAAAACTCATAATTATATTGGTTATATTTTTTATGGTCACTAATACATATAATGATGATTTATAATTGTCATTGATAGTTTAATTTAGTATAACATTTATTGTCACTAATTCTTATAGTGATAAAATTATATTGTCATATAATTAACAAAAGAGTGTTGATTATAATTGTCATATATATTTATTTATGTTCAATGAAAATTATTGTTCTCAATTAAAAATAATTAATGACAATAATTTTTATCACAAATATTATTTTATTTTATAATGCTATTATTGACATATATATTTATTGTTACATATCATAATGTGATCATTTTAATTGTTACGAATATAAGTTTTTGTGGTTATTATTTTTATCATTACAAATTTATAAGATGATAAAAAAATGTATGATAAGTGATGATATATATTGTAACTACAATTAATCAATGTTGATTTATAATAACATTAGTCACATTTTTATTTGTTACTAAAATTATATTTTTTAAAAAATTAAATACTTGACTATATTTTTTTAAATTTCACTACTAAAATTATATTTTTTTAAAAAATAAATATTTGACAATATTTTTTTAAATTTCACTAGTAATAATATGTATATATCTATTCTAATTACTAATAATAAAATAAAAATAAAAGAATTAAAATTGTTGATACACTGCAAATATTAAAATAATCAGCACCCTATGCCATGTTCGAATTCAAGAATTCACACTAGAATGAAATCTTAAGTAAGAGGATCAAAAACTGCCAAAATGTGCAATTCGTAAGCAGAAATTAAAAACGACTGAATCCCAATAAATCTATTAAAAACGCTTCAATAATGTGTGTTGTAAGTGTCAAAGCTAGCATCCAAAGCCGAAGACAAAACGTTGTACACGTGTCCATGGGACTTGCTGGCTCAGCTCAAATGCAGGATAGTCATGAAATTACATGCTGCTCCCTGTCTTCATTCCGTCTTTTATTGAATATGCGATGAAATTATGGCTAGGTTGGTTTTGCGGAAAATATTTTTCATAATTTTCTTTATTTGATATATTTAGAAAAATTGGTTAATAAAAATTTTTTTTACTAAAAAATTTAAATTATTTTTTAAAAAAATGATTTTTTATTTTAAAATTTAAAAAATATTTTTCAAATTTTAATAAATTTATCTAAATAAAAAATAAATTATATATATATATATATATATATTATCATTGATAATTTTTGATCACCGACATCATCATTAGTCATCATCGACCAACGGTGGTTGTCAGTATAAGGTGGAACTCACAAAAAATTTTTCATTTTTAACATACTTTTTTATATTAAATAATAAATAATATAAATATAAAATATTTATGATTTAAATTTTATTATAATTTTATTAATAAAAATTAATATTTTTTTATAATATATTTTAAATACTAAAAAATATATTATTCACAAATATTTTTTTAAAT
Organism: Omphalea diandra; assembly: GCA_949677035.1. Taxonomy (NCBI): domain Eukaryota; kingdom Viridiplantae; phylum Streptophyta; class Magnoliopsida; order Malpighiales; family Euphorbiaceae; genus Omphalea; species Omphalea diandra. The sequence continues at coordinate 16,611 of CATIWR010481821.1, read as the reverse complement.
AAATTATTTTTCATAAAACAAATAGAGTCTATCTATTATATGGGTCAGTCTCAACATGGTGCTCCCTCTCTTCCTTCCATCTTTTATTTGACTGTGTCAGATTAATTTCCTGCAAATGTGATCATCTGTAATTTTTGGGTCTAGAGCCACAGACTTACTTGAAAATATAATTCTAATGCAAAACTCACATGACTCGATTACATTCAGCTTAATATGTCAAAGAAGTTGAAACATATATATATATATATATATATATATATATATAAAGATGGGCAGGGCTTAAATTCAAGTAATTTCATGATTTTTTTTTGAAAATTTCAATCATGGATAATTTATAAATAAACTTCATGTTTTTCTTCTAATATATTCTATCCTTTATTTAAACTTTCTTTTATTATCATTTTATCTCATTTTTCTTTTTTAAACCGTCATTCTTTTATTTATTATTCTTTTGAAAGCGTCTTTATCTGTCCACTTTATCGCTATTGAAATACACATGTTATTTATTTATTTATTATTTTATAAATATTTTAATTTAATAAAATATATCACATACATAATGCTATATAAGCAAATTTCAAATTAAAGATAATACTCACGGCATCTTTCCCAAACTAGGAATACATCTTCCTCTGTCATGTTGCTAAATTGAAGAATCTTTTCGTTTTTGATAATCCATGTGACAGGTACTTCCAATTTTATTGGATATCTATTGACCTCAAATGGACACGATACAAATTTCGATCTTATCAACTACATGTTGATAACATTTTACTACTGTTCATGGTAGTAATTACATGGGACTTCTGCTAAATTTGGCAAGAGACTGTAATATATATATATATACACACACACACACATACACACACAGCAGATGACTTAATCAAAATAAAAAAAATAAAAAAAATCAAGTGATAAAGACGGACTAATAAAAATTATGATGGAAATAAAATAAAAGGCAGACATTTTTAAAATTTTAATTTAAATTTAAATTGTAATACTTAATTACCACTATAATAAAATATTATAGTAATAATTTTTTTCTTGTAATGAAAGTGTTAAACATATATGATTTAATGACAACAATTACAATATATGTGATAATTTTAATTTATTCCTAAAAATATCTTTTATGTGACAATTAAAGTTTGTCATAAAAATTATAAAAAAAAAAAGAAAATAATCGTAGCCAAAAAACTCATCTTTTTAATTTTTGTTATTTAAATTTGTGACCTAATTTTCAAAGTTATCATAGAAAATTTTAAATATTTTGTGATAAATGTATAACATTGTCATATAATTATAAGATAAAAAAATAAAATTACTACTATTGTAACTAGTTGAAAACTTTATTGTGTATCATTTATAATTTGTGACAAGATTATTTATGATCATATAACAATTGTCACAAATTATAAAAAATTTTAATTTTTTGTGATAAATATATAATATTATCATGTAATCATAACATAAAAAATACTAATTAAAATTTTTTTAATTCTATATCATTTATAATTTGTGACAAGATTATTTATGACTGTTTAAAAATTATCATGAATTACAAAATTTTTAATTTTTTTGTTATAAATATATAATATTATCATGTAATCATAAGATGTGACTAATTGAAAATTCTTATCATATATTATTTATAATTTATAATAAAATTATTTATGACCATATAAAGTAGTTTGTATTTGTCTAAAAAGGAATTATAGAAAATATTTTGGCAAACCGAATAGGGGTGGAGGAAAGAAACATTGGTGGTCCCTAATAACAATTTTTAGTATCTTTTTGGAAGACAAAGAAAAAGTTTAAAGTTAAAAAATATAAATATCAAAATTATTTATTAGCATTTTATATATTATTTTATTCTTCAAAGAGTCTTTTATGATAAGATAAAAATTGTAACCAATTGAATAAAATAAATGATAAACGGGTTGATTATCTATTTGGCTTAGTGTCTGTTTAATTTGGCGTTTACTTATTGATATTCAATTATTGAGTATTTAAACACCAAAAAGGAAGTATTTGGTAAATGTTAGTAATCAATGTTTAATTTTAAAAACTAGTATTCAACATTCAGATGGTATAACTGAATGTTGAAAATAATTTTTCTAGCATTTGAAATATAGAAACTAGAGCTTGTATCTTTTTTCTAATATTAACCTTATATTTATCATTATACAAATTTACATTGCATATAAAATTAAATAAAATATAAAAATAATTATTTTTTATTATTTTATAATACAATCATAAATTCAATCGCTAAATTACTAAACACTTTAAATTCATTGATCACTTATTGCTAATTGTTAACCGCTGACCGTTGATTGCTAACCGTCACTACTAAATAAATAGGCCCTTAAATTAAAATACAATTAATTCTTTTCAAATAAATTTAAAAATAATTGTTAACCTATAAAATAGGTAGTAAGTTATCAATATATATTATTAATTCCACTTTCAAAGTTATTTTAAACTATTACTTATTATTTGTCAAATAATTGTGTATAATACAATAATGTGTCGTTATTTTATATTATGTTATAGAAAATTAGTTGCAAAATTTTCTAAATTAGAAATTAAAAATTTTAAAAGGTGAAAATTCTAGACATGGTGAAAATTCTAGACATGAAATCATGATCATATAAAAAAATATTCTAAATAAGAAATTAGAAAAACTTACGAGAATAAAAATTCAAAAAATCTAAAAAATAAAAATTTTAAACAAAAAATGAAGATATTATGAATAGAAAATTAGAAAAACCTAAGAAATAAAAATTCTAAACTACTTCTAAATATGAAATTATAAAAGTTTAACAGTAAAAATTAAAAGTAGAAAGTTAAGATTTAAATTAAATCTAATAATTGTTCAAAATGCTAAATATATAAGGACAAACGATAGTGTAATAAATTGTCAAAAATTATTTATTCATGTTTAATAAATTTTCTCTTAAAACTGTGACATACAATATTGAATGTATGAATCAATAAACAATCTAACTCACACATAAAAAGACACACACATATATAGTTTAGAATTATTTATTAATTATGAAATATTTAATATTATTTATTTAGTTGATTATCATAAATTATTTCATTCAAATTTAATAAATTTTCTTTTAAAATTATGTCATATAATATTTAATATATTAATCAATAAATAATTTTTTTTATTATAACTAACTTCACACATAATTAAATTTGAGAAATTTATTTTATTATTTTATTTATTTGATATAACTTTTTATAAAATAATAATTAAATAATAATTATTATTTATATGTTAATTTGTAATTATTTAACTAATTAACTAATTCTTTAATAAAATAAATATTAAATTTATTTGAAATTTATTATTATAATCATACTGCATAATACGTGGGTTTACGACTAATATAAAATTATTATCTGAAAATTGTAAAAGATATTTAATAGTGGATTTTATTTGTACCGATATCCCCTTAAGTACCATATAAGAATCCATAAATTGACACATTTTACTTTTGTTAAATTTGCATTGGATTATTTGTCCAAATATTTTGTAGAATTAGATTTTGAATTTCCAACTAATGAAAGTAATTATTAATTTTTCTTAGCTAATGAAATTCAATTCTAATTAATCTTTTTTTTTTCTGTTTAAAAATTCACTCTTCATCTCCACTTTTATATATAAAGAATATATATAGATTGATTGATTAACCCTGGATAAATTACATCAATAGTCATTAAAGTATGTTTATAATTCTATTGTGGTAATATCTTTTTAATTTTGATAAATGTAATCACTAAACTATAATTATTGTTTTAATACGGTATAATTAGTCAATTTCTCATCAAATTAGTTGATATGATAACTAAAATTTACTAAAAAGTTGATGTCTTGACACATGACATAGTTGGTCCCACAACTTAAACATGAAAAGTTACCATTAACGGTAAAGTACTGTTCAAATTCAGTTCTTGCAGGATTAGTTGATTAATATTGATCTTTTTACTTGTCAATTTATGATTCTTTTATAGTCCACTTTATGTTTTTACATTGTTATTATTAAAACTCTGACCGTTATATTAGCTAATTTGATAAGATTAGCTAATTATACGGTATTAGAATAAGAATGATGGTTTAGTGATCAAATTGATCAAAATTAAATAGATATTATCATAATAGAATTATGAGCATGCTTCTGTGACTATTGATACAATTTATCCGATTAACCCAAGTCAAAGAAAAAAAAAAAATTGCTGATTTCGTGTTTTGAAAATAAAAAGCAAAGGATCCATTTTTGTTGCCTTGAAACTCTAGGATTCACACCAAATCCGAGCATGCACATAGATGTCGAACTATGGGGAATCTGCTATTATCAAACACAAGTTAGCCTGAAAACTCTTGTTCACTGCCTTCACAACCACATAGAATTTTAGCCAATCAACTACATACATCCAGTGAAACAGGTTCTTTTGATCATAAGTTTGAGTTGCGTACGTGTAGAAGAATATGGACAAAGAAAATAACCATGGAATCTTACATTTTGATCTCAGTACGGATGCTAAGATTCCATCCGTTGGTTTGGGGACATGGAAAGCTGAACCTGGTGTCGTTGGTCAAGCCATCAAAGCTGCTATCAAGGTTTTCGTTCTTGACCATATTCGTTTATCAAATTATAACTTATATTTTCCGTTTCATACATTTTCCTATGGCTGGACATTCATCACTATAAGGAAACATATAGACATTGCCCTCTGCCTGTATCTTGAAATCAGAAGATCAGTCCATTACTTTGATTTTGCAGACCGGTTGCAGACATATTGACTCTGCCAAAATTTACGGCAAGGAAACAGAGGTAATTTGTTCCTTAAAATTTATTAATGGGATTCTTTTGAACAAATCTTCTTTTGTTTTGTGTTTTACTACTTTAAGTATAATACTGTCAGACCAAGTCAGCATTTGAAGGTTTTTTTTTTTTTTAAAAATAAAATAGCTATATAATTTAATCATTTTGGATACATTTTCATTATTTGTTTTAGTTTTCTGCATATGCTTGAATCATTTTATGTATTATGTATTTGCATCTTTGAGTTAGTAAAAGCAATCATACTAAACATATAATATTAGTATTATCTATTTATTTTCTGTAATATTTTTATTCATACATGATCAATTTTTTGTCTTTGATATCAAGAAAAAAAAAAATATTTAAATACAGTTCAGGAGTTACGTTACTATTCACATAGCTCTTAGTTTTAGCTATCATTTCCGTTAATTTGATGCAGATAGGAGAAGCATTGAGGGAATTTTTTTTCCTCAGGAGTCGTGAAACGCAGTGACCTATTTATCACAACAAAGCTATGGTATATATTTTGCTTGCCATTTTAATGGTTTCAAATCTTGGTATACTGTCTTGCAATAAATCTATGATTATTGGAACCAGGAGTTAATGTTATGAAGTTTTAGGTTGGATCTTTTGGACTAAATTAGCAAATATTTAGTTCACATCACTTGTAGCTCTAGAATTGGTATAATATATGATGCGGATGTACTGACCATGCCCCTGAAGACGTCTCAAAGGCTCTGAGCAAGAGTTTAAGATGACTTGCAGCTTGACTATTTTGATCTTTATCTAGTACGTCTCTATGCTTTTGCTCAGGAAAAACCTAGGTTGGTTAAATTAAGAATGATTATGTTTATTACGTTTTCTACTCTGGTTATTGATAACTTTAGCGATTTGGGCTGAGATCTCAACTAAAGGAATATGCCAGAGAGATATCAGATATTGCTTGAAGAATTAGATAGTTCTATTTTCTTAACGTGGCCTTGTGCTGCAGATACACTGGCCATTTCGTGCAAAGCCAGGGACTAGCGGTTGGGATCCAGAAAACACGGCTCCCTTGTGCCTTCCAGAGACCTGGACTGCAATGGAAGGCTTATATGCATCAGGTCAGGCACGTGCAATTGGAGTCGGCAACTTCTCAACTAAGAAGCTGCAAGACCTCCTCAAATATGCAAAAGTAACCCCTGCAGTTAATCAGGTGGAATGCCTCCCTGTCTGGCAACAACCTGCACTTCATAATTTGTGTAAATCAACTGGAGTTCATCTCTCGGTATCACACCTAACACTCTTTTACTCTACCATTAATTCTTTGTCTTGATCGTTCAAGTAATGTGACAAAAAGTCATAAGACTAGTAGCTCTCCTAGCATAGAAAGTCAAGGGTCTGAACTGTAACCGTCCAATCCTCCCTTCAACATTTCGAAACAAAATGAATAAAAGAGCATTGAAAAAATTAGATATTATTGATGTAAAGAAGGATCACAATATCAAGAACTATTAACACAATATAAATATACGTAATAATTAAAGTTAAAAGAGATATAGACCAACACTTAATTTAGGCTTGCAATGCGATTGAGGATCACTTTCCTAAAAGCGAAATTTGCTCCCACTCTTTCTTGAGTTTTGCTATGAGCATTTCTTGCAAATTACTTTAGTGGATATGACAAGCCTTTAAATTCATTGCACTTAACAAATAGTGAAAAGAATTGTTAGGAATAAATTTTGTGTTTTTGATCTTTTGTTGTTGGTAGGAAAGAGATTTCTAACTTGTAAATGGTTTTTCTATTACTATATCAACACTAACGACAAACTCATCTATATATAGAGTTAGTGATTAAGGGACATAACCCTTTATAAATAAACACAACCTTTCATAAATGGATACAATCCTTCATGAGTCACAACTTTCTTACGAGTCATAACTCTCCTAAAAGTTTAAATTCTTTTAAGAGTCACAACGCTTCTAAAATCTTAACTATTTACATAAGATACTTCTAAAAGATGTAACTCTTAAAACAAAATAATAAATAATTAAAATATAAATATGACTTTATATTTAAACAAATATTACAACATTCCCCCACTTGTTTAAGTAAAAAGTAAATTACCAACAACAAAAAAAAGATCAAAATATTTATGCATAAAAAAAATATATCTTTCGATTTGAATATTATCTTAGTATACTAACACAAAACAAAATCGAAATCTTATGCAACATTTTAGTTTTGAATATACTATTCCTTATGAAATTGCTTATGTCTCTATACATATAAATATTTTACACTTTTATTTGACGTAAATACTCACTTAGCACTTATATGGCCATGTGTTATCCAAATTCATAAGCTTTTATGAGTATAACTCCTAAACTCTCAATTGAAGCGATACCACCTCGAAGCTTACATAGGAGAAGTTCATCCAGTATTTTGTCACATTAGGAATACTTATTGTGAAACTAAACTTTATTAAGAGTATTAAACTCAACCCTCTATCATGTGATAACAAGTACTTACCTCAATTTAGGTCGAATTTAAGTAACATCCACTAATCAATGACTTGTTCTTACCCTTTGAACCTAGATGCTATATTTTGTATAGATTAGGTAGGGTTGCCATCATTGGTGGATTAATAAATGAGTTTTAAATCCAACATATTCAAAATCCATTTCACTAAATCTCTTGTAAGTGGTGTAGTGAATGGAACAACCAAATTTCTATTCGACTTCACAAATATGAAAGAAATTATTCCATCTTTGATTAACTTTCTCGCAAATTCATGTCTAAGACTTATGTTTCTGGACTTTCCATTATATATATTACTGTATGCTCGAGCTAAAGTAGCTTGATTATCACAAAGAATAGAAATTGAATTTACAATTTTTGAAGTCAATGAAATTTCCAAAGAAAGTCCCTCAGCCATTTAACTTCTTTTCTAGTTTTTGCTAAAGCAACAAATTCTGACTCCATAGTTAACAAAGTATAAGAGTTTGTTTCTTGGATTTCTAAGATATTAATCCTCCTCCCAAAAGAAACACCTAACTTACAGTGGATTTACTATCTTGTAAACTTGATATCCAACTTGAGTCAGTATATCCTTTTAAAATGACAAGAAATTTAGAATATTGTAAGCCAATATCTTTAATTTTCTTAAGATAACCAATAACTCTCCCAATGGCTTTCCAATGTTCAACACTTGGATTGCTAGTAAACCTACTTAGTTTACTCATGGCAAATGCAATCTCAAGTCTAGTGCATTATGTAGCACATATTAGGCTACTAATAGCACTTGCGTACTCAAGTTGAGCTACAACTCTTCCTTTTTTTTTTTTTTTAATTAATCTGACACTTGGATTAAATTGGGTAATGTAATGAGATTGAATCAAAACATATCCCCAACTATTTCTATTAAGCTTAAGACCCAAAATGGTATCAACTTGTCCAAGATCCTTCATCATAAATGTGGAAGATAGAAATCTCTTTGTTTCTATTATGCCCTTCATGACATTACTCACAATCAACATGTCATCGATATATAAACATATAATTATGGTATAATCTTTATGTGATTTTATATACATGCATTTATCAACAACATTATGTGAAAAACTAAAAGATAAGATTGCATCATCAAACTTTTTATGTCATTGTTGTTTAAGAGCTTGTTTTAATCCATATAGAGATTTCACCAATTTACAAACCTTATGTTCATCTCCAAGTAGAACAAACCCTTCAGGTTGTTCCATATAAATCTTCTCATCGAGATCTCCATTTAAAAATGTCATTTGACATCTATTTGATGAACATACAAATCATAAATTAATGCTAAAGCAAAAATTATTCTAATAGAAGTAATTCTTGTGTAATTTTTGCTACAGGTGCATATATATAAAAAATAATTAACTTTTTCCTTTTGTCAAAAACCTTTAGCTACTAACATAGCTTTGTAAGTATGCAATGTACACACTGTATGATACTTTTCTTTGAAGATCCACTTACACGCAATAGGTTTAGAAGCTAAAGGTAAATCAACAAGTTCCCATGTATGGTTTGACATTATTGAATCCATTTCATCTTTAATTGCATCTTTCTGAAAACTTACATCTCTCAAAGCCATAACTTCCTTGTAAGTTTTTGGATCATCTTCAACTTGGAGAACAAAAGAAATTATATTCATAACTTGACTTCTACTACCTTCAACAAGGTCAAAAGAAATACATAGGGAGTCAATCTCATCTATTCCAAGAGTTTTTAATTTTCGAGCTCTAATGCTTCTTTTTGGTCCACTAGATTTTTTTATCAGTATGTTGAAAACAACATTGATCTTTAATTTTCTGAGTTGTCCTTCCAAGTGCTGTCTCACAAGGTAAGTTTTGAACTATATTTTCAAAAGTTAATACATGTTCAAAAATCTCTACATCCCTTGATTCAATAATTACATTAGACTCTAAATTTAGAAGTCTACAAGCCTTGTTATTGGAGGCATAGCCAATAAAAGCATATTTAATGCCTCTAGGTCCCAATTTAGTCCTTTTTGGATCATTATTCTTATAGTAAGCAAGACACCCCCACACTTTAAAATATGATATATTAGGCTTTTTTCTTTTCCATAATTCATATAGAGAAATTTGAGTTTTCTTCATAGGAGCTTGATTTATTATATAACATGTAGCAAGAAGAGCTTCACCCCATAAGTTAAATGACAACTTTTCATACATCAACATATCATTAATCATTTCTAAGTAAGTTCAATTTTTCCTCTTTGTTATGCCATTTTGCTCTGGAGTTCTAGGTGCAGAACATTGATGGATTATGTCATGTTCTTCACAAAATAAGTTAAATTCTTTTGGAAAATATTCTCCACCTATATCACTTCTTAATATTTTAATTTTCTTACTTAATTGATTTTCAACCTCCACCTTATAATTTTTAAATGCATTAAAAGCCTCATCTTTATATTTTAACAAATATATATATATATATATATATATATATATATATATATATATATATATATATATCTATATATATATATATATATGTGTGTGTGTGTGTGTGTGTGTGTGTGTGTGTGTGTGTGTGTGTGTGTGTGTGTGTGTGTGTGTGTGTGTGTGTGTGTGTGTGTGTGTAGAGAAGTTATCAATGAATGCTATAAAATATCTATTTCCTCCTCTAGTTAACATGCCATTTAATTTACAAATATATGAATGAATTAAATCTAGCAAATTAGTACTTTTTTCAACACTTTGAAAAGACTTTTTAATCATTTTTATCTAACACATAATTCACATTTTTCAAAATTATTAACATCACAAGAAATCATGTCATTTTTAATCATTCTTTTCATAGCACTTAAGCCAACATGTCCTAATCTTTGATGCCATAATATAGTTGAATCAAACATATAAATAGAAACAATACTTTTATTATTATAATTAACACTAGTACATAAAAGCATCAAGTATAGTACATAATTTAACCATTCTATCACATGAATAGCTTTTCCCAATAAATACACTACTTCAAGTCAAAATTAGTTTTCTCGATTCATACATAGATTTAATACCCCTCATATTTAGCAAATGTCCACTAACTAGATTTCTATTCATATTAGGAACATGATACACATTAGTAAGAATTATTTTCTTGCCCGAGTTAAAAATAAGATCAACGTTTCCTTTGCCATATACCTTAGACCTTCCATTATTTTTCATTTGAATTTCTTGTCCATCATCAATTTCTTTATAGGTCTTGAAAAGTGATTTGTCATAGCAAAGATGTATGGCAGCACATGTATCATACCACCAACTTAGAACTTTTCCATGTATAGTACAAATTTCACTGATAGTTGCAACAATGTCATCATCAACTTCCAATTTTTTGTCTTTTCTAAATATGCATTCCTTAGCATAATGGCCACGTTTGTCATAAACAAAATAATACCCTTTTATAGATTTCTTCAATTTACCTTGTTTTGTTTTTAGGGCCAAGTAAACTTTAATTTGTCTCTCCATGCCATGAAATTTGTTCCATCAAAACGATCAAGATGAATAAAGTCTTGATTCATTATCTTAATTATGTTAGTATCCATAATGCCTTCTTCCACAATCAATACCAAAAAATTGTACTTTTAGATTGTTTGAAAAATTAGATATTATTGATGTGGAAAAGAATTACAATATCAAGAACTATTAACACAATATAAATATATGTAATAATAAACCTTAAAAGAAATATAGACAAACACATAATTTAGGCTTGAAACACGATCGAGGATTGTTTTCCTAAAAGTGAAATTTGATCCCACTGCTTCCTGAGTTTTGCTATGAGGATTTCTTGCAAATTGTTTTAGTGGATATGACAAACTTTTAAATTATTTGCACTTTGCAGATAGTGAAAAGAATTTGTTAGGAATAAAATTTATGTTTTTGATCTTTTGTTGTTGGTAGGAAAGATGGTAAAAAAAATGTTTCTAACTTGTAAATGGTTTTTCTATTATTATATCAACACTAACAACAAACTCATTTATACATAGAGTTAGTGATTAAGAGACATCCCTTCATAAATAGACACAACCTTTTATAAATGGATACAATGTTTTAGAATATATTATTAAGTATTTACAATAGTAATTTGATTTTAAAACTTAGTTTAAAAATTATTTGTAAAATTTCAAATATAATATTTGTTAAAAAATTAATTGTTGGCTCAAACAAATCAAACTAAAACAATTTATCATCAATTAATAAGAAGAATTTCTTCTGATTTTTAATCTCAGGAATGCAATTTGATTTTCTTTTTGGTACAAACTAATGTGACTATTGATATAATATTCCGTGCTATACAGGAGCTACTCTACAGGAATCAACTTCAGACTAGCTATTGTAGTCATGGCAAACAGACAATTGGCATGAAAATGAGTTTGCATTTTCCACACTTCATTTGATATTTCAATTTTTTTAGTAAATGTGTGATTTTAAATTGCTCGATAATTGGAATTACTAATTTCGTTCATTTCTATTTTTTATTGTATAAACTCTAAAATTTATGGTTCTATCATATCGTCTAATCACTAATTTGTAAATTTTGGTTTCGACCACAGTTCATTTTTGCCCTCCTCTTGATACATTTTGCTAACAATACTTCTTTTACATTCTCTTTTTAATATTTTCTCTAAATAGCGAAATTTATTATCAGAAAATTGAATTTTATTTAAAAATTAAATTAAAATTATAAATTTATCATTTTTATTTTGCTCTCATTATATATTATATTGATTTTACTGAATGTTAATTTTAAAATATAATAATTTTTTAAGTGAAAAAAAGTATTGTTGGTGAGTAAAAAATTATTATTGGCAATATCTTCAAATATTCGATTCTTTCAAAATCAACTTTTTATTTATAAAGTACATATTGAGAAAATCTATAATCACTTATAACAAATAATTTCTTCTAATTTTTATCTTAAAATAAGATTTTCACAATAATAATCCCAAACATACTATTTGTGATATTTAATATTCTTTTACTTTTAAAAATAATTAACATATAATAATAGGTAATATAAGTTTCACTGTTTAAATTCACGTATAATTTATAGAAAAAAATGTTAAAAATAGGATATATGAGAGAGTGTTACTAACAAATTTCATAAATCAAAATTGGAGGCTGTTTCAAAAAAAAAATAATAAATAAAAGAGAGTTTTTTTCTTTTTTTTAAAGGGGTTTATTATTATTGATTCACTAATATCATAAAATGTTAAACTTATGGATTCACTAATAAGTTGCATTTGAGAGTTACTTTGTTTTATTATTTTAAAATTGTGACAGATTAACGAAAAAATAAATATATTTTACAAAAAAGAAATAAATTTTTTCTTCTTTGATAAAATAATTACTTAACATAAAACTATATCAGGTAAATAAAAAATTATTATATTTAACAAAAAAAAATTAGCGCATTATTTTTATATTTCATAAATAATTGCTCAATGTAAAAATATGGCAGGTTAATGAAAAATTCATTATACTTCACGAAAAAAATTAGTATATTATTTTTTAATAAATAAAAATTATTATAATGAATAAAAATTAGCACATTATTTGATAAAATAATTATTTAACATAAAATTATGATAGATTCACGAAAAAGTTATATACTTCACAAAAAAAATAAGCAAATTATTTAGTTTCTTAAAATAATCACTTAATAGAAATGTGCTTTTTTTTTTTTCTGAAGTATAATAATTTTTGTTAATGAAATAATTAAATTATTTTATAAAATAAAGTGACTATAAAAAGCACCCATCAATAAATGGTTAACATCATGAAGTAAAAATTAAATTCATAAAGGTGATCTAGAACTTTTGGAAATAGATTTGAAATAATGTATATTCTTATAGACATTTTCAAATTTTTTTGAAATATAATTTTATTTCTACATTCATGAACCTAGCTTTTATTTCTATATTCATGAACCTAGATAACTCAAATCCTGCATTGTTATTGTAAAAAGCTATATTTGTTAGTTGCATTGTAAAATTTTTAAAATTTAAGAATGTTTTATGAGTATGTAAAATAGTAAAGAATACATTAAAAAGTACATAAATAAATAAAAATTTCAAAGTATAGAAACATTCTTCAATTTTCTTCATTTGAATTGACAAATAATAAAGCGCTTTTCTTAATAACTAATTTTATGCTCGAGTAATGCACGAGTTGGTGAAGGAAAAGTTTTAATTAAATTTTTATTATTATTTGAGTAATATATTGAGATATATAATTTTTTTTAATTTTTATAAATATTTATTATATATACTGTTCTCTTGTTCTCTTCTTAGTTCTATTGTAAACAACTTGCATGAGTTTTTTCCTTTAATTAAATAGTTTAATGTTACTTTTATTCTTTTTTATTTACTTTCTATTTTTATTTTATTTTATGGACATTTCATTTGATTTTTTATTTGTGTTATTTATATATTTTATTTCAATGTTTTTTTTAAGGCATTAACTTTTTTATTTGATGTAATTGATTTTTTTTTGGATTGTGTGTTTTTTAATAAAATTATGATTTTGATTTTATATATTTTTTATGTTTCAGTGATTAAGCTTATATCTTCTAATTAAAATGGTATATTAATATTGTAGTATTCTATTATTATTGTTGTTGTTATTTTTGTTGTCATTGTCATTCTTATCATTGTTGTTGTCGTTATCGTCATTGTCATTGTTGTTGTTATTATTATTATTATTATTATTAATGAATATTTGTTTTATTATTTGATAATGAAAAAAGAAAGTTATATAAAATATGGAGTTATTATTAAATAAATTACACATATATATGATAAGTTGATAAGTTTAGTGTATCAAAATAATTTTATATAATATAATTAATTATTTAATTTCTATGATTTCTTAGTCCCGTATTATTTTTATTCATTAAAAATTATTTCTTAAAATTTTTTGAAAACTTAGATTAGACAAATATGAGAATTATTAATTTATATTACCTGTAAGGACATAATTTTTACCATACTATTAATTTAAATTTTGAAAATCCAAAAATTTGTATATCATAATTACAACATCACCATCTCTTACATCTTGAATAGTTGCTTTTCTAAAAAAAAAAAAAGTTTATTGGCCCATAAAATCAATTTGAATTTTAGCAAAATTTGTCAAAATTTTATTAGTTTTAGCTAATTTTACCAAAATTAAAGGGATTGACTAATTTTATCAAAACTCAAAAAAAAAAAAATTTGATTTTACGAGCTAATAATCAAAAAATAAATCATATATTCCTGAAAGATAATTACAGTAGTAAAAATCTCATAATGTTTGATATAATGTATAAATTAGAATAATAAATGAAAACTTGTGAAGTAAAAAGAATAGATAAGCATGATTCTCTTTAGAAAATCGGTACTTATATGGAATAAGTGCTAGTAAATATGTTATAACTATCATCAAATATTAAAACAGACAAAATAATTAATTTTTTATTTTCATATTAGGTATTGAATTATTATTATTGCATAGTGATTATATTAATATTAATTAAATATTGGTGTCTAGGAAATGAAATAATTAGTGAGATAATTAAAAAATTTACAAAAATTTATCAATTTAAAAAATGAAATATTTTATTATGAAAATTAATAAATAATTTATATATTTAACAATGAAATAATTTTGTATATACTGATGAATGATAGGACAATATGTGCAGAATGGACTTATACTCAACTGATTTGATTTATGCACTAAATTCCATTCTTATGTTATTTCATTAATAATTAAATACTTAAAATTCTATACTCTCTTGATATTAAACAAAAGGCCTATTAGTCAAAAACATTCAACTATTGCGTATTTTGATTATTATGTCTAATTCTTTTAATTTTGGCAAGTTCAGCCAAATTTATAATTTTTTTGATAAATATGACCAATTTGAGATTTTAGTTAAAATTAGATGACATAACCTATGATATGTCATCATGAAAGATCGAATTTTTAAATAACCTATGATATGTCATCATGAAAGATTGAATTTTTAAACTAATAGAACCCTCTAAATACATCATTCTTGAAATTCAATCTTACATGGATGATACATCATGAAATATGCCGTCTAATTTTGACTAAAGTTCTAAATTGATTATAATTGTCAAAAACTTTGTAAAATTGGCTAAATTTACTAAAATTAAAAAAAATTAGATATAATCATCAAAATACACAAAAATTTGGATTTTTTTTTACCAATAGACCTAATCTAAGGGTTCTTTTTGAAATTTGAAGTTGATGTTAACATGTTTTTTAATTTTAAAGAATGAAATCATTTATAAAATTAATGAAAGATTAATACATTTATTAATGGAATGATTTTATAATTACTACTCAAGAAATGAACTAATTATAAAAATTAATGAATGGTTAATGATTTTGCATTTACTACTCAAGGAATGAAATCATTTATGTTAATTAATAAGTAATTGTTGGCCCTAGGCACCAAGAAGGGAGGGTTGAATTGGTGCATAAAAATAAAAACAAGAAGGTAAGAAGGAAAATGAGTAGAATGGAGACACAAGATTTATAGTGGTTCAGGTATAATCGACCCTATGTCCATTTCTCAATTCTCAGCAATTGGGTGTTCCACTATCTTTCAATGGTGTTTCTAAGCTCACACCAAACTTTTACACTTATGTTTTCAAGACTCACAGAACAACCTTTACACTTGTGTTTTTAAGGCTCACACAATAACCTTTTTTTAGTGTTTTTACAGGCTCACACTATAACCTTTACAAATGGTGTTTATGATCACACCAAACAATTACCTAAAGAAGAGAAAAGATTGAGTAGCAAAATTACAAGAGTTTGGGTTACAAATTAATGAATTCTCTTGCATTTACATCAATTTGGTAAGGTATTTATAGCCTCTACCCACCAAAGAGACGTTGCAATAAAACTGGTAGCCAATCTCCAAAGTATGCTAGACAAATTCTACATTAAATGCTTGTCAGGCTTCATTCGTGGTCGCTACTGCTCTTTTGCGGTCGCGATTTTCCAATTTTCCATACGAGAGTAAAAAATTATGGTGAAAATCCCCATTTGTGTCTAATGGCTAGTCCACGTGTCATCTTCTTATTGGTTCACCAGGAAAATATAGTCGTTGTCTTTCACCTGCTCATAAAAGTAGCGGTCGTAATTTTTCTTATACAGGACTCGACTTAGGATGTGAATTTGTTTGTCAAAATATTCATCTTCTTCT
>CATIWR010481723.1:0-13722 GCA_949677035.1 Omphalea diandra | reverse complement strand
TATATATATATATATATATATATATATATTATGTTGGATTGATATCTATTATTATAGTTTTTTTTTTTAAGGAATCTACTTTATAGTTGTGCATCGTGTTTTGCTATATTATGCTGTAAAAAAAATAGAGAAATATAGGACCGCTGAAAGTTTTGATTGTGAGATTAAAACAATCTTATTTAATTGATACTTTAATATATGGATTTAATGACCATCATGTAATTAAATTGTGTACATTAGGTTTGAGAATTACTCATTGAACTACAAAAATTAATAAATGAAATATGAATAATGACTTATGTAGTTAGATTGGAAATTTGCTTGTGAATACAACATTTTTTGTATAACTAAGGTGAAGATTTTGTTCACTGAATTACAAAAACATATGAATTATGACATCAGGTTGGAGATTTAATCATTGAAGACATAAGTCTTTTTTTATATGAAAACAAACAGATGATTTAAACTAAGAAATTTAAAATGATGAAATTGATGTTTGAGGTCATGAAATCTTACTTTTATGTGTTTTTATATTATATACTATCATTCACTAAGTCAAATAGTTAACCCCATTCACCTATTCTTTTTTGGATTCAGTGAGTTTAATTTGAGGCACTATTCTCTTTTCTCTTAGCATTTGCTATATTGAGCAAAGTCTAGTCGTGACATAAGGAATTACTATCTAGAATTCCATACTTACAGTTTTGTCAATGAATAAGTTGTGGTGAATGGATTGATCTATCCATTAAAAATATGATTGACAATATAAAATATTATGCTTAGAA
The DNA here is from genome assembly GCA_949677035.1 of Omphalea diandra. Classification (NCBI taxonomy): domain Eukaryota; kingdom Viridiplantae; phylum Streptophyta; class Magnoliopsida; order Malpighiales; family Euphorbiaceae; genus Omphalea; species Omphalea diandra. The sequence goes on along the minus strand of CATIWR010481723.1, from coordinate 12,937 downwards.
AAATATATTTCCCAAATGAATTGGATATCAATATTTTATTTTATAGTGATTATATATATATATATATATATATAGACACACACACACATATTAGAGTTAAAGACTTATTGAGAATATTAGTGGTCTTATACTTTTTCTTTCCTAATGTCCATAACCGGATTATTATATAATTAAATATTAAAATATTTTTATTACAAATTGTTGTTAAATAAATAAAATAATAATTAAATTAGTATAATAAATTTTAATAATAACATAATTTTTTGATACAAAAATAAGAAAATTTATAGTTTCACTTTTTCATCAGTCTTTTTTTATCTTTTTATTTTTTATTTTTTTACATAGAAAACTAAATATTGATTATTATGAATGTAAACAATTTCTTTTATTGCTGACTTTTAAATTATTTTATATAAAAAATTTTATAGTATTAAAATTTTCAAATTATTTTTATATGAAAAGTTTCATAAATTATTTTTATGTGACAAACTTATTATATTGTTAAAATTTTTATACTATCTTTTATTAATTGAGGCAACTAAATAGTTAAATGTTAGCTTACTTATCATATGAAAATATATTATATTGCTACCTTTTAAAAATATTATACTACTAATACAATTATTTGATAAATGATAACATTCATTTAAAATTTAGTTTGAGATCAAAATTAATTACACATTGTTACCTACAAAAATATTGAAGAGTAGATTTAATTATTAATGTTATGATATTAGGTACTGTCAGTATCAAAAATATCAAACATTAAACAATTATCCTAAGTTAATTGGATATGATATATAGGTAAGAAATCGTAAACTAAAGGTGAGTATGTAGGTAGAGTACCTTCAACTCAAGTGGTATTTAGACTAAATCACCATCAATTACAACATATACTCAAGAGAAGAGAAGAAGAAAACCGAAGAAATAGGTTTGAAAAATTTACAATATATTGTTGCGTTGAAAATTCAAACCTTTTTAGGTGTTTATAATTATTTATATAAAAGTATCAAATAATAGTCTATTAGGATAGTAAGTCTAATACAAATACAATATTAACAAATCTACAGGTCTTATCTGTTTATCCTAGTGGGTTGAACCCAAATCCACAAGATGATATACTTCATGGAATCCAAGAGCTGATATACCCCTTGAAACCCAAGAACCCATTGAAATGAGGCTGGGTGTAAACAATACTCTTGCAATTCTATGATCCCATGAGCGAATTATAAAATTGTAATCCATTAAAGGCCTTATTCACCCAAGAAGGCATCACTTACACAACATACTCGACAACATTGGATAAGAAAGTTTTGCTTGAAAACTTGAAATCACTCAACCCTAAAATCAGGATTTTCACGCAAATTACCTATATAGTGCTTTAAGCAATGCTTGACCATTAGATTACACTGCTATAGGCTAAAAAATCTCTCACCTAACACTAATAGGCCACTCATATTCATTTGGCTTGGGTGACAACTTGATGATACAGGCTAGTGCTATATAAAAATCCTTTGAACTATAAGCACACAGGTCGTTAAGAAATAAAGTATATAAGAGTACAAATATAGTTTCTAAGAGGATCGCACAATAAGTACTAAGCTAAGTATATAAGAGTACAAATATTGTTTCCAAGAGGATCGCACAATCAGTACTAAGCTTTATGTTCCTTATATTATCTAGTAATCCTAACAAAAAAAAAAGTTTAAACTAAGAATTAAAACCTAGTAAATTATAAACAAAGTATAAAACAATCAATAAACAAAGCTAGTTAGGGGTCCAACTTCACTTGTTAACTACTTATGGCTTATAATCTTTCATTCAATTAATTCATTCATATAATGTTACTATCATATCACTTAAGTGATTAATTAATCTCTCTTAAGTATCAATTAACATATAAGAATATGTTAAATTAAAGGTCTCTTAACATAATTGTTAAACATTATGTTTGCATCAAACAATGCAAGATCTCATTGATAACAATAAACTATTAAGGTCTCTCAGCATATATAAATTAAGGAAATTATTGAAGGTTTATTTCATGAAAAACATCTCTTATTAGTTAGTTTATAAAACTCAATATGATTAAGGGTCCTTCAATTAATAACGTAAAGTTCACAATAATTGCTAACACAATAATAAATGAATCTAAAATAACTTAGATTAGATAATCATAAAAGTTAAACAAGATCCATATATAACCTTAGCTTTAAATGTTTGAATTATTTTGCATTTTTTATATATATAAAATTCCCATGGAATTTATGTTTCATCCATTTATTGTGTGACATATTGTGATCAATTGTGCAAAATTACTTAAGTTTGCTATTCTAATTTGAGTTTGTACAATTGACAAGTTTGTGGAATTTCCCTCTCATATTCCCTATTCTCTCTCTTATTCCCTCTCATTCCCCTTTTTTTGATCTTGACAAAGGGGAAGAGATAATTGACTGAATAAGAGGGAATGTACAAAAAGGGGGAGAGAAAATTGAACTATATTTATAATAAGCTAAGACAATGATCTTATTAGAATCACTAAAGGGGAGTATAGATTGAAGGGGAGTAATTTCATACTTATATTTTTTAATCACTTCACAATCTTTCTCTTAGGAGCATGCATAATTTATTTTTTTATGCTTTGCATATTCAATCTAGATTGTCAAAATAAAAAAAAAAAGGAGATTATTGGACTAGATTATTCAAACCTAAATCAAAACTCTCTTTTGATCTTGATAATATAGATTGAAAGGTTCTAATATCAATGTTAAGTATTGTTTGCAGATATTAAGATAGAATCTCGTTAGGAGTTGAATAGAAGTGATTAGAAGCAAGAAACTCTAAGTATGAAAATCTGCCTTCGAAATTAGCGACCGCAAATTTTGAAAAAGTAGCTATTGAGATTCAAAAGTCGCTACCACGAATTTCAAAAACAATATCTTCATGTTAGACAGACGATTTCACAGTGACAATTGCATCCAAAAAGGAAAATAGCGATCTTGATTTTGAAGTAGCGACCGTGAATTTTAAGATTTGTTAGAAAGATTCAACGACTAATTTTTGGAAAGACCAATGGTTTCATGCCACATGAACTAGCCGTTAGACACTGTTCAAAAATAGCAACCGCGAATTCAATCTTGACCGCGAATTTCGTCTGACGAGCATTTAATGCAAGATATGTCTAGCACAACTTGGAGATTTAGAAATAATTTATTTATAACGTCTCTTTGATGGTTATTGCCTATAAATACACCACCAAATGGACTTGAATATAAAAGGATAGTCATTTTAATTATGCCAAAACTCTTGCAAAGTTAATTCACAACTTTAATTCTTTATTTCTTTATACATAGTTTGGTGTGAGCTTTAAACACCTTTTAGGTTGGGTTTGAGAGTTAGCCCTTGTATAGAAAACTCTTGTATAGGTTTGAGAGTGAGCCTTAGAAAACTCTTATATAGGTTTGAGTGTTAGCCTTGGGAAAAACACTTTTAAGGTTTGATGTAAGCTTAAAACACTAGGTTAAGTGTGAGCCTTGGGAAAACACTTGTAAGGTTTGGTGTGAGCCTAAACACTAAGTTGAGTGTGAGCTTGTAAAACACTAGTGATTGAGTGAAATACTCAATTGGTGAATTGGAGAGTGGATTTAGGGTTGGTTAATACCCGAACCACTATATAAGTCTTATGTTTATTCTTTTCCTACCCTTTCTCTAATCTTTTATTCTTGTGTGCTTCCTCTAAAATCAAAAGTCTAAATTTGCCACCAATTCAACCCCCCATTCTTAGTGCACTAAGGCCAACACTCATAATAGAAGAAAGATAAGAAGGAATATTCAAACTAATAATATTGGAAGACATGGACTTCAATTCTTTAACCTTTTGAATGATTGCCTTCTTGCTCCTTTTTGTTCCTTAACCTTTGTTTGATGACCTTTTGGATGGTAATTTGATATTTGTTGATGATTATCGATGGGTTATTGATGCCCTAATTTGTAGGGTTTTGAATCTTTTTATAGTGATGTTGAGGTGTTCTTTAAATATGAAGCTTAGACAATTGAAAAGGGAAGAGATTGGAAAGGCTTTAAAAATTGCATTTTTGGCTTTTTATAGACGCACAATTGTGCTTCTAAGGTGCATGGGCAAGTGTTTTGGTGATTCATTTTGTTCTAAGGATGCATGGGCATGTCTTGGAGGTTCACAACCATGTGTTTGAGGTACATTACTGTGTTTCGAGGCCGTGTGTGTTTGGAGAAATTCTGCCCAACCTGATTCTTAGGTGTATGGTTATACTACACAATTATGCCTAATTGCAATCCTTTTTTTAAACTTCAAAGATGACTAAATTAGATTAAGAACAAAACATAAACGTTATGGTCGCATGTGTTAGCTTTCCAATATCTTTTGAATCACCTCATTTAGAGTTATATGTAGGAGTTATGCCCAAAATACATAGTCGTACTCAAAACTGAAAGTTAGGTTACTTGGTCTTACTCTTAGGCCACTTTTTCTCCTTTTTAACCCTATAAAATATAAATTTACTTCCTTTCATCCTTTCCATATGAAAAATTAGCATAATATAATTAATATTTAGAAGAAATTAGTTATAAAATGTGTAACTTATGCACCAAACCAAATTTAAAGGTTTATTAATTCATTTCCATTTGGTGACTATCGACCATGATCACTTAGTTACTGATATGAAAATCACTCGCCCAACATTCTTAGCCACGGTTACAAATACTCCTTCAGTCACCACACTTAGCTAATTATCCTCGTTAATGGGAGTTAAAGAGGTGTACCTTCTGGAAGGTTCTTAAAAGATGAAAAGGCAGAATGTGTAGAGTCGCCTAGTCACACCAATCATTTTAGATCCACAAGTGAAATCTGGTATAATTAAATTCAAAATTTGAAATCTCCCCAAGACGTTTTATATCACTTTTGCCTATAAATTCTTTTAAGGGAAAATCATTCTTACATTTCTACTTTTATCCTACCTTAGAGCTTTTCTTTCTAAAAATTCAGCTCTCAAAAGTAAGTTCCCTCTTCTTAAAATCTTATCCCACCTTAATCAATCTTAATCCCTTGTTTGCTTAGAGATAACTAAAGGTAAGAAACCTTCAAATGAGGAAGAAACTCCAACTGAATCATACAAGGCTTTCAAAAGGAATTCTTTGGGCTTACCTGTTAATGACCAAGTACTTATAAAACACCCGTCCCATTCTTTCATCCTAGGTCCTTCATTCAGTTATCTTGTTGACTTCTTCAATAAAAAATTATTCTTCAACAGTAGAGACCCCTTGGTTTCTGCGGAATAACAGGTAACAATCTATTGAATAAAACTTCACCTATCACAACCTGGCCGACCATTCAGCCAGAATATATCCTATGATTTACCAAGATGGCCCATACCTTTTCCAAAGATTGGGCGAAAATAAGCATGCATGATAACTTCAGTTTTCACTCAATCATATGCCCATTTATAATTCTCTTCTCAACGTCACCTTACTCTTCTGGTCTAGCTAATAGTTTTTTCTTTCTTTTTGGCACCATGTCGCTAATCCCTTGTGACCTAGCTGTGTTATTTAATCTCCCTATTGCGGGTGAAGAAGTGTCAACCAAGTTAAACGTCGATCAGGAAGGAATTGACATAAACCTCTCTAGCCCTAGCTTCACAGCCTTTATTAAAAACAATCAAACTAACTCAAGTACTCCCTCTCTAAGTGAACATACAGTCTTCCTTCTCTATTACCTTTATAAATATATTTTCTGCTCACCCTCTAACAGAATCACGAGGGAATACCTCAACATGACCATAGCCTTAACTTGTGGCCAAAATCTAGCCCTGGGCCAAATCATCCTCGCGCATATCTACCGAGGTCTTCATGGGTTTATCCCTAATAAAGTGTGTAACACCTTTAGGTCGATGGTGCGGTCCTTTATGGATTGTACAATTTTAGCTTCTAGCTTATCTTCCTGGAATAGCTGTTAGGACTCCCCAACTATCACCTTTTTCTATACCTAACTATGGCCAATAGGTCAGGCAATTTTCCCCATTGGGCTATAGCTTCCCTTTTTTCTTTACCTTCTTCCATTCTAATAATAAAAAATACCCCATCTGCCAGCTTTGCCCATCTCTATTTGGCCTAGACTAGACGAGGTTCACATGTGAAGGGGTTGACCCTCGTGACCCATATATGGACGATAAGGTGTTCGAATGGTGTGAAAATTGGGCCAGTTGTCTTATTACGAGAGATCCTCATTTCTCTTTGTCCTTGGAGGAGAATGAAAATAATAGATGGGTGGTCGAAATGTAAGTCGTCAATTTGGCCTCATACAGCTTATGCCAGTACCGTTAACATGTTCCCTCAATCAGATAAAGCTTTATGAATGGCCAAAAATTAAGGACATGAGCATCGTTGAAATGATCTCGGCAATTAATGAATGCTATAAGAAGTCATTTGAAATTGATGATTGGGAGATCAATAATTCCACCTTAAGTGACTTTTCTTCTTGATGGGCCGAAGTTGTTAAATTTTGGATGAGGAAATCGGCGAAGAAGTCATTTAAAATTGATGAGGAACTGTTAACCTATTCGCTCAATCAAAGGAAGCTTTATAAACGGCTAAAAATTAAGGACATGACATCATTGAAATGATCTCAGCCATTAATGAATGCTAGAAGAAGTCATTTGAAATTGATGAATAGGAGATCAATTATTCCACCTCAAGTGACTTTTCTTCTTGGTGGGCGGAAATTGTTAAATTCTGGATGAGAAAATGGACTAAAGCTAGCCTTACTTTACAAACTTTTCCTAAGCCATTGCGTATTGACATAGTTTCTTCTTCCATGCAAGATCCACCCAAGTCTAAAGGTCAGCAGATTGTTGAAGTTCTTGCCTTCAAAAAATTCTAATGGGTTCAAATACAATTACCTTGAGCGAGATATCATGCTGAAAATAGTACAACTCATCAAGGACAAGTTAATATAAGATTGGTCTATTCATTGCTCAGAGAAGTATGTTTTAGTGAGTCCATCAAGGTGGTTGAAGGATATTACCATATATCATTTGCATCATCTTGACTAAATCATAGTCTTCAAGCACAAGAAATACATACAAGAGTTTGGTGTTAAAAATACAGTAAATATCACTTTAAACAGAAATAAAATATACTTCAAGGCTGTCTAACCTTCTCTTTACATGGAAAAAGACCAAGTTCGTACACTATACCAGATACAGCAGATAAGATCATTAAGAATTGCCAACCTCCTTTCTGTGTGAACCTCCACTTTTTATAATAATCGCATCAAATTTTGGGATCATTGATATAACAATGCACCAGCAAAGAGACCAAGTCCCACCATCGCCAAGTGCCAACCCAATTTAGAAGTGAAATAACCACTCTTGAGTCTTACCTCATTGGTAAAAACTTAGCAACAGTTCTCACCCTATCTTAATCAATCCATATGCAAATGCATAGCTGCCAATATACCCAGTTCCATCATTTACCTTTTCCTTGCAGTGAGCTATACAAACTTGAAAATAGTAGAAGGCATAAATTACCGATTATTTACCCATATATAATCTTATGTTGCGATTTAATGACATATGGCTACACAATTGAGAGGCAACTTTGATTAACAACCACATCAACTCGCTGAATGAGCTCCCAATAAACTTCCAGCTTTTCTCTTAGCCCTATCAGTGCCATTCTCTGACAGTTCTTTCAATGCTTCCTCTGCACCACACTCCTTGGCTAATTTCAACTGCTGTGAATCACCAGCACATAGTGACCACAGGACAGCAGCAGAATTCTTCCGGTTGCGTGGAGAACCAGAGCAGATGACTTCCATCAGAACAGGAATTGGCTCAGCCTCGCCAATTGCTACCTTCCCTTCTTGATGGCCTGCAAGAATTGCAAGAATCGCCAATGCTTCATCCACCATTCCACCTCCAGCATCCTTGAGCAATTGCATCAGAGGCGGCACAATGCTAGCCCTTACAGCTCTTGCCTTGTTTCCCTGATAAATTGAAAGGTTAAAAATAGCAGTGGCAGCATCCTTCTTTCCTCTTGGAGTCCCCCAGCAGAGCAAATCTATGAGTGCTGGGATGGCCCCAGCTGCTCCTATTGCCACCTTATTCTCATCTACTGCAGATAAACTGAAAAGTGTTGCAGCAGCATTCTCTCTTGCCTCCATGCTTCCATTTTTTGAAACATATACTATATCAGGAATAGCTCCTGCATTAACAATGGTTCCCTTGTTCCTATCATTTATGGTGAGATTTAGAAGCGCTGTAACAGCATGCTCTTGGGTACGAGGATCAGCGAAAGATAAAAGTTCTACAAGGAGTGGAATGGCTCCTCCTTCAGCAATACAAACCCTGTTATCAGTATTCCTCTTTGCCAGTAAACGAAGCTCTCCAGCAGCTGCTCTTTGTTGTTCTGGATTTCCATTTGCCAACTTGTCTAATAGGGCAACAATAGCAATTCGATCACAATCTAACACACTACTTCCGAATCTTTTGGTTCTACAAGCCCCTTGATGTTTAGGCAGCTCAACACCATTGCTTTCACACCACAAAGAAATCAAACTCTTTAAAACATAGTTAGGTGTAAGTGTTAGTGCAGTATGCAACAGTGTCTACTGTGCTTTTGGGCAAGTCTTGTGCCCTGCTTCTATCCATTTTTGGATGCTTGATCTTTCATAGGTCTGCAAAAGGAAGACAATTTATGAACAATGGCTCAATGGCTAACAATATAGCTACCAAGCAACAATAAGGGCAACTTCTAGTCAAACCTGTCCAGTAGAGACAATCACAGGGGTCTTTCATTAGTTCTAGAGATATTGGCCATCGGAACTCATCTGGGATAACAGGAGATCTGTGCTTAAGTAAACCCTTTTCAGCCTCAGAATAATCATCTTCTGGGTTTTCCAGTTGAACATAGTCCTTTAAGTTCTTAAGAATTGATGACATGTTCTGGAACCAGTCTCCCGGATCACCACCACTAAAGATAAACAAGCCATGGAAAGGAAGAGATTCTTTCTTTAGATCATTGATGGCCTTGAGTTCCAGCTTTTCAGAAAGTCTCTTCAACACTGCAGGATCAGGTTCTTTTTCTCTCTATACTATGGCTAAATCAAGGTCTAGTTGTAAATCCTGGGGAATCTTGTTTGTCCTTAGGCCTTCTGAGTCGAGCATGCACAAGTTCAATCTAGAAAATTGACACAATATCATGTCAGTTGTCAAAAATACAAGTTCCTAAATTAATAGTTTAGCCCAATCTGTCATTTCTCATTGCAGACCAGAATACCTATTGCATAATAAATATAATAGAAAAGGAGCAGTTGAAACCCCTCTAATATACTTCCATAATTACTGAGGAACAAAAAAATTGGGTCACGAGGCATACCTGTTCTTGAACTTCCTCTGTTAAATCAAGTTTGTCATAAGGAATCTCACTTAATGCTGCTTCAATTTGTTCTGTAATCTGGCAAAACTTATGTGCTATCTTGTCCCTTTGCAAGGCCTGTGGCAATGGAATACATTGTGTTTTATCATGATTATCATACAGAAAAAGAATGCGCAGAAAATAATCATAGACAGTCGTCTAATATTATCACACAAAAAACGATTAGTTGTGAACCTGAGAGTTCAGCAAAACAGGAAGGAACAGAGAAGATGATTAAATGTAATAAAAGAGTGAAAAAGAAAACTGAGGTAGGACTTTGTTGATAAACATCCATGAATTCATAAAAGAGAGTTCCTTCCTAATATACAATCCACTCCAGTATAAGTTACCATAACCATAAAAGCTACCCCACCAAAAAAATGTAAGAAACTAATAGAAAGTAAACTAGCCAGTAACACTAACAACAGTAAACTTTTTCAAAGCTTCCCACAGTAATATTAATACAACATAAAACTCAAACCTTTATTAAATTTCTCAGCAAACAAACAGAAAAATAAGCCAGCAAAAGGAGAATATCATCATCAGGAAGTACCCATAGACAACAAAAACATAAAATTCGTACCAAATAAGCACAAAGCAAAAAAAAATAAAATTGCACTTCGATTTTACGTTTCACTGTCGAGCAAATAGAACAACAAGAAACAGTACCTGATACACCTTGCTTCCTTCACTGACTGATTTGAGAAGCTCCATAGCCGAACCTAAAGCAACTCTCAATAACTCAAAGCCTTTAATCCCTTCTTCATCTACCACTCCATTGCTATCTCTCAATTCCTCAAACAAAGGACTCAAGAGCTTGACTCTACGTATCAAGTTGCTGTGCATCTCGCTGCATACATTTTTACATTCGGGTAACCCACAAATCTCCTTCACGGACTCAATAAGTTGACTCATCAACAATTCGGATTTCGATTCCTCCATTGATTCCAAGTGGCTCAAAAAAAAAAAAAAAGACTATAAATGATAACACTAAATAAAACTTCTAAAACTCAGCTAGCTTCCCTTTCTTGCTTTTCTCTTTTTGGTTTACTACACTTTCTTTTCATCCAAACACTCCGGATCCAACATGATCTCCATCTTGCTCAAATAGGTTCTTCTCATTTCTCAGTCACATTCAATTTACAGCACTAAAGCACAATCTTTTCTCGGTTTTCAACCTGTTTTCCCATCAGCCAAACATATGGGAAACTCACAATTTACAACCAACCACAAGATTAATGCCAATATCGGCTAGAACTCTTCTGTCTTCTCTGTAGCTGATGCCACAATCACCAGAATTTCCCTGTTTTGATGGGTCTTGAATGATTTTCGTTTGCTGAGGAGGAGGAGGAGGAGGAGGAGGAGAGGTTTCTTTATTGCTGTGGAGAGAGATAATGAAGAGTTTAACAGAAAATTAAAAGAAAGACAAGAATGTTATGAATACAAACATCAAGATAATTGGTGGGATTTGGATTTCATTAGTATTTATTATGTCACAGTTGTATATCTTGTAGAATATTTATCTCTTATAATTAAGAGATAATGTCAACTATAAATATATTATTTTTCTGTTGTAATCAAAGACTGTAATTAGGGCATAATAACAACAATTAAATGATATTATTGCTATTGTAAATAGGAAAGAATTAGTGCTATAATTGTGCAATTTGATTGACTTTTGAGGGATAATTTTACTGTTGTAAATAGAGATGAATTAGTGTTGTAATTAAGGGATTTGATTGAGAGAAATTAGTGTTGTAATTATGGGATTTGATTGATTGTATTTGACCTATATATAGGAGGGAGAACTCATAGTTTTGGACATCCAATTATTCACCCAAAATCTGTATTTATATCTTTTTTTGTTATGGTATCAGAGTTACTCTCTTGTTTAGTGAGATTGTGAGTTTTTTTGGTTAGTTCTTGGAAAGGAGTGGTAGTTTTTTGGTTTGAACTTTTGAGCTATTTTTTTTGGCAATTTCTTTCAAAATTTTAGTCATGGAGAAAATAGAAATAACTTGTGTCAAGTTCTATGGTAAGAATTATCTTGCTTGATAATTTTAGTTTCAGATTTATTTTAAACGGAAGGAACTATGGGGACACATTGATGGAACCAACTCTAGGCCTGTTGATCTCACCAAAGTTGTTGATTGGGACACCAAAGATACTCGGATCAAGAGTTGGTTATTGCAGACTATGAAACCAGCTATTGCTGTTAATTTGCGACCGTATAAGACAACTAAAGCTATGTGGGATTATCTCAAGAAAGTTTATGATCAGAAAAGCTCAGCCAAACATTTTCAATTAGAATACAATATTTCAATTTACGCTTAAGGAAATTTATCGATTCAGGAGTATTATACTGGGTTTATCACATTATGGACAGAATATACAGATATCGTGTATGCTTATGTTCCTACTCGCTCTTTAGAAGATGTTCAAACTCTTCATCAAGCTAGTCAAAGGGATCAGTTCTTGATGAAACTTCGATCTGAGTTTGAACCTATGCGTTCAAGTTTATTGCACTGGATTCCACCTCCCTCTTTGGATGATTGTTTGCATGAACTTCTTAGGGAGGAGCAACGTCTTTTGACTCAAGCCACTTTGGAACAAAAAGGAAGTTTCGTTAATGTTCTTAATGTTGCTTATGTTGCTCAAGGTAAACAACGTGTTTGAGATCCACACAATATTCAATGTTATAGTTGTAAGGCATTTGGTTATATTGTCAATCAATGTCCTCAAAAATTTTGCAACTATTGCAAAGTTAAAGGACACATTCTCTTAGAATGTCGAAAGCGTCCCCAGAGTCGCAATCCTCGTGCCTTTCACACTTCTACTATCAATATGATGAATGATCATTCTACTGTGGTTATTGCCTCTTCCTCTCATCCAACAGTTCTCTCTCTCTCTGAATAGCATATTCAATAGATGATTGTATCAGTTCTTTTTGCTCTTGGTCTTATTGGTAAAACTCCCTCACTTTCTAAATTATGGTTTTTTGACTCGGCAGCTTCAAACCACATGACTCCTTCATTTGATGTCCTTATTAATGTTAAAAAATATGATGGTGACTTGCAAATTGAGACTGCCAATGAGGATCATCTTCCTATCACTTCTGTTGGTGATATTTCCTCCTCTCCATCACTGAAAAATGTTTTTGTTTCTCTTGACTTATCTGCTTATCTTCTTTCTGTTGCACAAATAGTAGAAAATAATTGTCAAGTTATTTTTTCTCCTTCTAGTTGTGTTGTGCAGGAGCTAGTGTCAAGGAAGACAATAGTGGAGGGACCTAAATGGGGCATACTCTTTCCTCTTTATCTTAATGCAACAACTAAGCCAATAAGTGTGATTTTCTTATTTTATAATTCTATTAAGCATGATTACAAATTATGGCATGTAAAGTTAAGTCATCCAAATGATTGAATTCTTCTATCAATGTTAAAATATGGAGTGTTGAGCAATAAACTTCCTTTTTCAGCTAAAGATGTCA
>CATIWR010481719.1:0-11820 GCA_949677035.1 Omphalea diandra | reverse complement strand
TTTTCTGTGAGTCATACACATAGATATAAACAGATTTTTAATATCTATTTTTAATTCTAATAATCACACACACACACCCACACACACACACACACACACACACACAGATATATATATATATATATATATATATATATATATATATATTTGTATGTTGTGTATGAATGGATGGTATGTATGTATATATACATACATAAGTACACATACATACCAATACACACACACACATATATTTAGTCAAACACACACAAATATATATATATTATTAACCATTTTGCACTCTAAAGGTGGGTTAAATTTGTGGGAAGTTTAAATTTTGAAAGGAAAGCAATTAAGACAAAGTTAAAGAAAAGTAGTAGGAGAAGAGAGCACACAAAGGTTTATAGTAATCTCAACGTTAACAAACCATGCATCCATTCCTCAATTATTCCAATTGGATATTTCACTAATATGAAATGGTGTTTTATAGGCTTACAATTTTGTGTTTTACAAGGCTCATACACATCCTCACAAATTTTTTCCTAAAGTCTTACATGCAAACCTATACAAGAGTTATTTTATGGGTCACTCTTAAACCCAATCCCAAATGTGTTTAAAGGCTGACACCAAACCTTTTACAACTCAATCATAAAGAGTAAATAAGAGAGAAAAAGTTAGGAAATCAATTTGCAAGAGTTTGGCCTTTGTAAATGTTATTGTCTTGCATTTAATTTCCTTTGATGGAGTATGTAACATCCCTATCCACATTCATTGACATTATCACATGAACATATTCATTGCATAAATGATATGAAATCCCATATGAACATATGCATTGGATAAATGATCATTTAGATACGTGAATTGGATAAGCATGACGATGACACATGCACCATTACATTTGGGACACTTGAACATATATGTAATGTTTGTATAGTTGCATGACAAATTGTTTTATGTTGTGTGCTTGTTATAGATTCATAAATAATGGTGTTATAGAGCTTATTTTAAAGTATATGAAGCATCTAGGAATTAGGAGATGGATGGAGGTGCTTAAGGAGTGAAGAAGAGGGACTAAAGAGAAAAGTGAACTTCCAACCAATAGGAATGCAATACCATAATTTTTTCTTGTTACAATAGGTTTACAAGTGGAATTTTTGACCCTTTAGGATCAAAGTACAGAGCTTAAATGTGAGGTACAGCAGAAGAAAGAGAAAGCTAAGGAAGAAAGAAAGAAAGGAAGTGGAAGAAGAATAAGAAGAAGAAGGAGGAGGAGAGGAAGAAGTGTGAGCTGCCTAAGAAAGAATCCTAAGGTTTTCTAATTTTGGGACAATAGGTAAGTTAAATTATCTTCTCCCCATATGAAATTAACCCCTCACGACATGTTAATCATGCATGGTTAGTGAGAAATATGGAGTAATTAAGGTAGAGCTCTTGGATGGAAGTTGAAATTCAAGAGAACAAGAGCTGATTATGTTAGATTTTACTGTTAGAGCAAGATTTTGTATCCATGATTTCATAATCGTAAAAAAGGAATTAGGGAAAGTGCAAAATGTGAAAGTTATAGCTTTATACCCCACATAAATGCATATGAAACAGTTTTGCTTGATTTTGAATGTGTAAGGAGTTATGGCTCCTTCATTAGGGTTGGTTCATAACCAACCGAAATTATCTCAGTCTTTATGTTTTCTTATATTTTGATGGCCTTATGTTCTGATTTTGACAAAGTTCAAAACATGAAATTTTTAGCCTTATATCCCCTCTAAATAACTGTAAACCATTATTTTTTGTGTGGAAAGAGATAGGGCTCATTGATTGGGACTAACCTTGTACCCGGATGAAACCCCACCTTTCTTTTAATTCTGTTTTCTAAGAATTTGATGGCCATAGATTCAAAATTTGATGATGGTCCAAACTTGAAAGTTATATATTTATGTCTGATCTACATACCTATGAAATATTTTTGCCAATCCAGCATGGTTGTTGAGATATTGTCCTTTCATCATGGTTGTTTGTCAACATGTTTCAAACCTGCTCACCTTGAGATTGTTCCTTTGTTTTGGTAACCTTATAGACTGAATTAGACAATGAATAAAACATGAAAATTTTCCTTCATATGTTTTGTAACTGTTGGTAGATTATTATTACAATTGGATTTGTACAATTTGAGATACACCTAAGAATGTAAGACCTATTCAAACTGAGATGACATTGCAATAATGCAAGATTCAAAAATTCACCATATTTTTTGTGTCTGATATTGGCCTAAAATTTGAATATGTTGTGTCATTATATGTCTACTTTGTTTGAAAAAAAATAATCAAGTCATTTGGACAAGTATATCTAGAGTTATTATTGTGAGAGTGTAGCAAGCTCAGACTGCCATGTAAGGAAAATATGCTTAAACACTAGGTCTACTTGCATGGATCATGCCATAGTTACATACCAAGCCTTCATAATCATTTTGGGATACTTATAACCATGTTTATGTCAAATGTTAGGATCTCAACAATTTGAGGAAGCCCTAAAGAGAGAACCAAACCTACCGTAAAGGTTGGTTACATCAAAAGGTGAGTAAAAATGATAATTAGATTCTCATGTGTATATGTGTGATAATTTTATGATGTGATTATGTCCTATTACATGTATATGTGATTGAATTGTTACCTTTACATATGAATCAAGTCAAATGAGAACTATATGGTCTCAATGATTACTTGGTATACCATTGTTATGAACACTTACATATGGAACTAAAAGGATGTTATGACCAGCTTGTCAAACAGTTGCAAATCACGTGGAAGATGGACCAATAGGTCCCATTGGCACATGATATTGATCAAATGATTCATTTGTTATATGTTGGCCAGCAAAATCAAATGTCACTCGAATCACATGAATTTCTGAGAGTAGTGTTTTCCTTGCAAGGTCACAATACAAAAATAAATTTATTGCACTTGCACTTGCATAGTCAATTGTTATACTTGTAATGTATCCTGATGATATTTTTATGTTGATTGTGCCATAAGAATTTGATTATTGTTTTTATTCATTGAGTCGCAACTCATCAAATCCCAGCTATATTTTTCAGATATTGAAGAATAGGGATTGGATACTTTTTGTGCTTAGATTTTGCATTGAGACAAATGGACCACAAGTCATCGGCCGAATTCCAAGTCTCTCTCTCCTTATGTCATGTACATACATTTAGATAGAAACTAGTTTATAGTCACTAGTCTTAAACATTAGTTAACATATATGTACACTAAATGCATGTTTGATTGTGCATGTATAATGAATAAAACCTTTATGCACATGTATTTTGGACATGAATACTATGAGTTCTGTAAATGAAAATGGTCCTTACAGAGTATTTTTGGGTCACACCCACCAAAGAACCATTAAAAACAAAACTATCTCCATATCTCAAAAGTTGGTGGCAAAATCTTGCTTTTAATACTTGTTAGACAAAAGTCACGGTCGAGACAGATAGATCACAATCACAATTAATGTCTTGCTCTGCATTTTAGTTGTTCGTGGTTAAGATCTATAATTGTATATAATGGCTACTTACACATGGCAATATAGCATTGGCTCATCTTAAAATCTAGTCATTAGAACCTTCTAAAAAGGGTTGACGATCACATATACAATTAGTTGGACATGGGTGCTACTAGAGTCGCTCCATCTAACCTGTGAATTATTAATCACCATCAATCAAACTAGAGCTATGGAGGCTTGGAGTTTGGCAAGTGATGGTCGCTACTAAGGATGACATCATCGTGATGTTGGATCTTTAATAAATCATACAACATGTGGATTAATTTGGCTAGATGCTTGAAGTCCCTCTAAAAAGTAACGATCAAAATTCCTTCCACGATTGAGACCATGAACTAAACTGGACAAGTTATGACATACTTTGCTTTGAATAGATATCACTATTTATGAGTAGCAATCGCGATTTATGTAATAATTTTGATTCTTTTCTTTATTTAACTTCCAATAAGATTCTAACTTTATTTCTACTTCCAAAACACTTAGAAAAGATGTTAGATCCTTTATTTATGTTGTCAATATCAAAAGAGACGTTTGACCTTTATTTGACCAACTTAGTCTAACAATCTCTCTTTTTTTTATTTTGACAACCTAGATTGAACTATACAAAGGATAGATATGTATCGTGCTTGGTTTTTGATCATATGAAGTAAGTGGATCACAAAGTTGAATTTTTAAAGGTTTGACCAACCTATTCCAATAATCTCCCTCTTTCTTATTTTGACAACCTAGATTGAACTATATAAAGGATAAATGTGTATCATTCTTAGTTTTGATCATATTAAGCAAATGGATGGCAAAGTTGAATGTTGAATGAATACTCCTCCTCAATATATAATCTCCCTTAATTGCTTAAAGAATCCAATTTAGCTTAGTCTGGCCATTTACTATTCAATATGTTCAAATGCTTAACTTAATTCTATCAATCTTTGCATATCCCTTCTCCCCCTTTATCAGGATCAAAAAAGAAAAGCAAAAAGAAAATGAAAACGCATGTCATATATGTTTTTTAAGACACAATCTAATCATCAAGGCTTATCAACACAACTAATGAGAACAAAAAGTAGTCAATTCATTGTAGGAAGAAGAATAATGGATAATAACAAAATTTTGAATATTAAAATGTTTGATCACATCATAAGGAGACTAAGATAAAAATAGTAAAAAAAGAAAAAAATAGAAAAAGGAAAAAGAAAACTAGAGATCATCTTTAAGATCCTTATCATTTTCTTATTCTTCCTTATCATTTGTTATGGGTTGAGGCTTTTCTTTAATTGTAGGTCCTTGAGGTGCTTCTTCCTCAACCTCATCATCAAAAAATATGAAATTAGGCAAATGACACGGCTCAATTCCAAGCTTGTCTTAAATCTCCACTATGTCTCCATAGAGATGGTGAAGAAAGTTAACTCTTTTAAGGACTTTCTTCAATAGCTTAGGGACTTTTTAAACAGAGGAAAAGGCCTTAGAAGATCAAGAAGAAGAAGAATCCTTAGCTTATACCTTTGGGGCTTGTGGAGGTTCATTTTAAGATGCACCTCCCTGAGGTTCTTTAATCATTAACCTCTTCTTTTTTGGAGGCTTAGGACATTTCTTGTTAAATGATGCTTTGGGCTCGTAGTAAGTATTGGTCAGTGTTTTGCTTAATAGCTTTAGCATTTAAGAGGCAAGTGAGGTCAAGAAAGTTTGAACTAAGAAGATGGGTTATGGTAAGATTGGCCTCAATTTCAAGAGTCAAGGCTCTTACGTGCCTATAAATGGTAGTCACATTAGATGGGAAGGGGAATTGGCACTTGACTTTTCAAATCATATTCTATAACTGATTAATGAAAAATCTCCCTGTTTGGATAGGTTGATTTTGGAGAAGGCAGTAGAGAAAGGATAAGTCTTTTTATGAGACTTTTTCATTGCCATCACCCCTCATATTAATGGAAAAGATGATGATGTGATGAAGAAGCCACAAAGAAAGGGACTTGATGTTTTTAGCAATGAACTTCTTGGGATCATGACATTTTTCAATTGATATGGTTTGCCAAAATTCAAAAAAGATGAAGTTGAAAGAGTTTAAGTTTGTGGGTGTGTCTTCTTCATTTTGAAAGTTGAAGAGCGAACACAGTTGGAGATAGGAAATAGATAATTCTTTTTTAAAGCATTTGAAGTTTAATCCAAGCATACCTACCTTTGAAGCTACATCCTTGTTTATGTTCGTTGTGCATATAAACTCTTGCATAATGTCTTCATAGTCTGGTTCTTCTCTATAAATAAAGCGAACCTAGCCTAAGTTGTTAAGGTAGCCATTTATTTCTTCCTCTAATCTAAGAGTTGCAAGAAGAAAAGTTGATGGAACCTTGTTAGCTTGAATCAGTTTCTTCTTATTTGCCTCATATCTTTCTTTTTCTTCCCTTATCACTTCTTCCATTTTACATAGAGGCAAGGAGGTTCTAGGAGGAGGGGAAAATGATTGGGCAATACCCTTGCCCTTTTCTATTTTGTTATACTTCTTAAAAGCCATGGATGTGAAGATACGATGATGAAAGAAAAAGACTTCAAAGAGAAGAAAGTTTGAATGAGAAGAGAGGCAAAAAGTGAAAGAGAAGGAGTTTATAGGGTTTGAGTAGGCAAAAAAATGGGTTTAAAAATGAAGAGAAACAACTAAAAACATAATTAATGAGTTGTTGCACCATTTTACGAACTTGTGGTTCCACTAGATTTTCGCAAGTCACATATATAAACCATATGTTGTAATAGTGATATTTCAAAAATGTGGGTAATGGATAAAATATTCTTAGAAAATTATGAGGGTAACATCTTTAAAATTTGAAATTTGAATTATTGATATGACGATTTAGGAGTCGCAAGCGCGATTAGAGAAAGATTAGAAAAATAATACTAACTTGAAAATAGCAATTGCAGCTACAAGTCTCGATTGTGATTTAGAAGTAATTTTCAAAAAAACACTTTAAATTAAACTTTAAATAGTTAGCCCAAACCTAGCATGATCAATTTATATCTTGTTGACCAATTCATGCGTTTGAAAATAGAAATGCTCAAGTGCACATCAAATTGACTCTTTTAGCATGGCAAACATAATAAATCATTCATACAAACATATCAAGGATATTAAATAATCATCAATTAACAATAGCATGGACATATAATGAGATCTATTTTCACCTTAGAGAGCTTCCATCGAGAATCCTAAGTTCCCTCTTAATGAAGTTCATCTTTTCTTCATTAAGGAGTTTAGTAAAAATATTTACAAATTATGGTTAGTGTTAATGAACTTTAACACCACATTACCATTTTGCATATCATTACTAAGAAAATGATGTCTAATATCAATATGTTTGCTTCTTAAATGTTGGATGAGATTCTTAAAAAGATTTATTGCACTTATGTTATCAGAATTGGCGAGAATGTGATCAACATCTTTGCCATAATCCTTGAGTTGTTGTTTCATCTAAAGAACTTAGGTGCAACAACAATTTGCTACCACATATTCTATGTCAATAGTGGATAAGGCAACCAAAACTTGCTTCTTGCTAAGCCAAGATACTAAACACCTATTAATAAATTGGCAAGTTCCAGAAGTGCTCTTCTTATCCATCAAACTACCAGCATAATCCACATCCAAATATCTAAAAAGACTAAATGAATAATTTATAAGATACCAAAGTCCTAAATGCAATATAACATGAAAATACTTTAAAATTCTCTTAAGCATGTAAATGTGATTTCTTAGGGCAAGATTGAAATATAGTGCACAAGTAAACACTAAACATAATATCAGGTTTATAAGCAATAAAATAGAAGAGAGATCCAGTCATACCTTTATACTTTTTTTCATCAATAGGTTTACCTGATTTATCTTTGTCTAGCTTTATTGATGGACTTATTGGGATCTTAGCTACTTTGCATCCATCCATGCGTAACCTCTTGAGCAGTTCCTTTGTGTACTTGGCTTGGTTAATGAAGATGCCCTCTTTGGTTTGCTTAATTTGAAGACCTAGGAAAAACTTAAACTCATTCATCATGCTAATCTAAAATTCCCTAGCCATACTCTTAGCAAAATCCTCACAAAAAGATTTATTAGTAGCTCCAAATATAATATCATCAAAATAAATTTGCACAATGAGTATATCCTTGTTATGTTTTTTCACAAATAATGTTTAGTCATCCTTGCATTTCTCAAAATAATTTTTCAAAAGACATGAACTAAGTCTCTCATACCAAGCTCTTGAAGCTTATTTCAATCCATATAAGGCCTTAGTTAATTGGAAAACATTTAGGAAAATCATGAGATTTAAAACCTGAAGGTTGTTTTAACATAAACTTCCTACTTAATAAAACCATTTAAAAATGCATTCATTACATGCATTTGAAAATGTTTAAAGTTCATATGGCATGTAAAAGCTAAAAGAATTCTAATGGTCCTTAATCTTGCTATAGGGGCAAATGTTTCATTATAATCAATGCGTTCCTTTTCGTTGTAATCCTTTATAACCAATCTATCTTTGTTTTTATAGATGAAACTTTACTTTTTTAACTTGTTCATAAATACCCATTTGCAACCTACAACTGGGTGTTCCTTAGGCCTAGGGATAAGTTCTAAAATTTTGTTTCTCTCAAATTAGTGGAATTCCTCTTGCATAAAAATCACCCAACTCTCATCATCAAGAGCCTTATCAATTGACTTTAGCTTAATTTAAGAAAGAAATCAAGTTTATTATCTAAAGTATGTAATTGAGCTCTAGTACTAACTAACTTTGATGTTTCACCAATGATTAGATCTTTTGGATGATCCTTGGAGAGTTCTTAAGCTTGGTTCTCTTCTTGTTGGGGTTGAGCTTACATTTCCTTTTATTGTGGCTCATAATCTTCAAGATCAATCAAAATTTCCTTGGGTGTTGATTTTAGCTCCAACTTCTCAAAGTCACCTACAAGATTCTTTATAAAAAAAACCTTTCCTAAGATTAAGTTTACTAGACTCATCAAATACAACATTCATAGCCACTTTAACCACCATAGTCTTTTTTTAAAGACCTAATAGGCTTTGCTAGTAGTCGAATAGCCAAGAAAAATACCCTCATCGATTTTTAAGGAAAATTTTCCAAGGTTATTCTTAGTATTAGGAATGTAACATTTGTAACAAATACTCTAAGATATGAAAGCTTAGGCTTTCTTCCATTCTATAGCTCATAAGAAGTTTTATTTAGAAAAGGGTCTTTTGAAAACACGATTTGCAATATAACATGCATTATTGATAGCTTTAGGCCCAAAGCAATTAGGCAAAGAATACTCATTAAGCATAGTTCTAGCCATCTTTACCAAAGTTCTATTTTTTCTTTCTATAACACCATTTTGTTCTGATATTCTAGAAGAAGAAAAGTTGTGACAAATCTCATTCTCTAAGCAATAGTTTTCAAAATATTTATTTTGAAATTCCTTTCCATGGTCACTCCTGAGAGAAGAAATGAAGTAACCTTTTTCATTTTGAACTATTTTGGCAAAACTTTTAAAAGCACCAAAAGTGTTACTCTTATGAGCAAGAAAGGAGACTCAAGTGAATCTAGAGTAATCATCAATAAGCACAAATGTATAATGTTTTCCACCTAAACTAGCATTCCTTGTAGGTCTAACTAGGTTTATATGAATAAATTGAAGAGGCCTATAAGTCCTTACAACATATTTTCCCTTATAAGGTGCTCGGTGTTGCTTCCTCATTTGACAAGGTCCACGTGTCTTGTCTTTTGTGAACTTAAACTTTGGAAGACCTTTTACTAGCTCTCCTTTTGATAAATGTTGTAGAAGTTCCATACTAATATGTCTAAGTCTTCTATGCCAAAGCCAAGACTCATTGCTAATAGAAATAAGACATTTAAAGGATTGGTTAGCCAAATTGTTTAAGTCAATTAGGTAGGTATTGCCTCTCTTTTCACCCTTAAATATTACCTATTTATCCACCAAGGTGGTAACTCGATATTCTTTAGAGTCAAATGTGACTTTGTTACCTTTATTATATAATTGACTTTTACTCAATAGATTATGCTTCAAACCATCAATCAAAAGCACATTGTCAATGGGAGAGCAACCTCTCTTACTAATGATCCCAATGCTAATTACCTCACTTTTAGCATTGTTCCTAAACGTGACACTACCACCATCCTTATCTTTAATGTCTATGAATAACTTCTTATTTTTTATCATGTGTTTTAAGCATCCACTATCCACATGCCAATCATTATCTTCCTTAGTGACTTCCAAGCATTCCTACATAATAAAACATTTCATCTTTATTTAAATACCCTAAAATAATTGGGTCCTTATGAGTTAGGCTAGGAAGGGTCTTCAATTTAAGATATGCCTTCTTAGTATAGCAAAATACATTGATGTGCCCATATCTCATGAAATAATGACATTGGAGCTTGGACTTGTAAGTCTTTCTCCTACAGTCAACCTTTGTATAAATAGGAAGCTTTCTCATACTTCGCCCATGTGAATGCATGTATGCGCAAGGGTGGTGAGGAATAGAAGAGAAGTTCTTATGTGTGTGCTTTTTAGCTTATCTCTTAGTGTACATACAAGCATGATTTGCTCTTTGAGGCTCAACTCTAGAGCCTTAAGGAGTCTTCCCTTTAACCTTAGGCTTAAGAGGCTCAGTGCTAGGAGCACTTTTCTTCCCAATTATCATTATGCTTAAGGTTTTAGGTGAGAAAGCTCTAATGAACATAAGAGGAGAAGATGTAGAAGATGAGAGCCCATTGAAACCAAATCCATGTCTCACAAGGGGTAGTCTTTTAGATACAATAAGTGTATCCAACGCTTCTTTCCTTTTGTGAAATCTAGAGATAGAGTTCTTTAACTCAATAACTTCACCTTTCAAAGAATCATTTTCTTTTCTTAAAGAGCCAAGAAAGGATAAGGTTTTAGAAATATTTTATAAAGATTTCTTGAGTCCTTCATTTGAAGTTTTCAAGTCATTTACAAGCTCATTTAAACTCATCCTCAAGTTTTGAACATTTTTTCTTATAAATTTTCATTTTAAATTTGTATGTATCACATCTCAAGGACATGGATTCAAGAAGCTCATCATCCTCATCCTTATATGTATCATATTCATCACAAGAATGGGAGAAGTACCCACCTCATTGGAGGAGTCATCTTGAGCCATGATGTAAAAGTTGCCAACCTTTTCATCTTTTACTTCATCACTTGAATCATTATCCCATGTAGCTTTGAAGCTCTTCTTTTTGTCTTTGTCCCACTTTTTCTTCTTTTTTAGCTAAGGACAATTGAATTTTATGTGTCTCTACTTTCCATATTGAAAGCAAGTTATATCATTCTTTTTCCCTTTGAAGTAGAGTGATGATGATATTTTCATTAAGGTTCCTTATTTCCTTTCTTCTTTCCATGAGCTCTTTTGACTTCCTTGAGAGCATAAAAAGTTCTTATTCCTTCTCACTCTCACCACTTTCCCTAGTGTTTCCTTCCACCTCTTTATCTATGCTTATGGATTTGAGAGCAAGAGTTTTCTTTTCACCTTTTTCTCCTTAAGCTCCCATTTTCATCATTTTTTTATCCTTTTAAGAACCATCTCATGATTGAGAAGTTTACCAATAAGAACATTGATTGGCACCTCTCCAATCTCTTAGTTGGACTCTTGAATGTTATATACCCTTGAACCAAATTTTTTAATAGGAAGCATCTTAAGGATTTTAGTGATTACCTTATGATTTATAAGCACTCTTCCATATTTCTTCATATTGTTGACTATAGAAAAGAGCTTATTATTCATATCGGTGACCAATTCTTTCTCATTCATGATGAAAAGCTGTCACTTGATTACATACATCTCTAATTTGTTGGATTTTATAAGAGTAGTACATTCATGATAGTTTTCTAGAGCCTTCCTTATAGTATAGGCAATTTAGTAATGTTAGACTCTTCCAATCTCTTCTCTTGACATAGAGCTCAAGAAAATAGTCATTGTTCTCTTGTTCTTCCCATTTGATTTTCTACATGTTTCAATCCATTCATCCCTTAGGAGTAATTCTTCACTACCATCCACTACTCTAATGGGAAGCTTTCATTCTTTAACAGCAATGTCCTATAGATCTATCACATCACTATTAAGATATATATCTCCATTTTATTCTTCTAATATAGTCAGATCCATCAAAGAATGGCTTGAGGTGTGAGTGGATTCCTTTTTGTCCACAATATATATATATATATATATATATATATATATATATATATATATATATATATAATAAAATATAATATATA
>CATIWR010481664.1:0-15008 GCA_949677035.1 Omphalea diandra | reverse complement strand
TATATATATATATATATATATATATATATATAATGTTGTATGAAATTAAATATTAACCATTGTTTTCCATAACACGAACAAAAACATTCACCATTTTTACTGACATACGATTATTAACTATCGTTTTTCATAATATTTCATTGATGTACTAAATTTTTTTTAAAACATTTGTTCGCCACTTAAAATAGTGGTCGAAAAAATTCAAGCATAATAAATATTCTCTCTCGTTCACCAGTTAAATTACAAATCAGAATGACAAAACATTTGCTCGTTCGACAATTTAACTAGCAGACTAATTACATACATGAATGTTATGTTTGTGCATATAAAATTATTCTTGTCTGAACTAATTTTCATAATTTTATTCACTATTACTTTTAATAATAATTCATTTATGTGCTAAATTTTTTTCAAAAAATATTTATTCGTCTTTTATAATAGCAGACGAAATAATTAAAAAGATTTAAATAATTTTATATTTTTTATATTTTATTTAAAAATATTTTACTATTTTATTTTATAATATTTTATACATTTTATTATTATATTATATCTTAAAATATATAATAATTGTATTATATTATATTATAATAAAATAATAAAATTATTATATAATATTTTAATAATATATTTATGCAGCCTTGCAAGGCTGCATGCGGTCTGCCTTGCAGCAGAGATTCCTGCTGCAGGAATCTCTGCTACGTTCGCCAGAATAACTGGCGGACGTAGCATTAAAAAATTTTAAAAATCTCTTTGTCCGCTAGAATAACTGGGGGACGAAGAGTAAAAAATTCAAAAAAAAAAAGCCGTTAACAGCGGCGGACGAAAGATTTTGACCACCCCACTTTGTAAATTATTTTTTGAATTACCTTATTTTTATAAATATTTTTTAATTCACACTATTTTCCTAATTTTTTTTTTTTACATTAATTTGAAAAATACCCCGAAAGTGGTAAAGGGTTTGTTTACGGGAATTGGCTTAGGGCTTCGGACCAGTCTTTACAAATGCAAGGAGCCGGGATCATGTCAATAAGTCTTCTCGCACTTCCTCATCGATGCATACTTCCACAAGGCAGGGCACGAGGATGATATGAATAGTATATCGATGTCAGCAATGGTTGGTTTAGAAGTGAGGGAGGATGGTGCAGTGGAGCTGGTTAATACTACATTTGTCAATGAAGCAATTGCACTGCTAAACATTGACAATGAGATGCAAAGGGAGCAGAGCTTGGTAGTGGATCAATCAGGTGTATTGAATAAGATACAAATAAGTGAGAAGCATGTGCGAGATGATGTTAATAATGTGATTGATGTGCCAATGCAACAAAACTCGGATGTTTTGCCTTTTTGGGCTGGCTCCTCATTGGGGCATTTGGGTACAATTGCTGTAAGGGACATTAAGAGTGATAGGGCTAGCAAGGGCAAGGCTCATATATGGTATAGCTCTAGAACAGATAGCAAACAAGTTCTGGTGGAAAAGAATAAGTGGGAGCAGGAGAATTCAGCACTTGGGTCTATCGAGCATACTAGGAAATGGGGCCTCAAAAATGCTTTGTATATTGACCGGGTATAGGCACTATCGAAGCGGCTCAAGAGCGCAAAAGAAAAGAACATTGTTGACATGATATAAGTAGAGGCTGTTGGGCAATTTGCCGAGAACCATGAGTTGCCTATGCTGGAATGCCTGGGTGCTTGGGAACCCCAGTGCATTTAACGAACTGAAGCAACTTGTTTAAGAGAAAGATCCACAATTTTGTTTTCTTTGCTAAACAAAATTAACTAAACCTCAATGCTCCAATTTTAAGCAGTTATTAAATTTTCAAGGGATGTTTGTTGTGGATAGTAATGGGGCTAATGGTGGTCTGATTTTATTTTGGAGGGATACTGTTTATCTGAAATATTAAATCTTTCTCCCCTGGTCACATTGATTCGGTTGTGGTCTGTAAGGAACAGGTTTGGCGGTTCAGAGGGTTCTATGGACATAATGTGTCACACCAATGTTCGTTCTTTTAGAAACTACTTCACAAGTTAAAAGATATCCCTGAAATGTCTCACCTTCCATGGTTGGTTGGAGGTGATTTTAATAAGATGATGTTGGCTGAGGAGAAGCAAGGTGGGAGGCATCGGTCCTTAGCACAGATGGCAGTGATAGTTTGGATTATTGCGGCCTTCATGATGTGTACCGCAAAGGTCGACGGTTCACGTGGGTTAATAAAGCACAGTGGAGAGGCCCTCATCAAATGCAGGTTGGACTGATTTTTTGCTACTTCCGAGTGAAGCATTTTCTTCTTGCTATCAACAACGGAAAAATCTCATTTTTCAGCTCAGATCATAGAGCTATAATCATGAATTTCTATGCTGTTATACAACGGACAGGATTGGGGAAAGGAAGGGTCGGGTCAACTCATTTTCACTTTGAGAAATTTTGGTGTAGGGAGTAGGGTTATGAAGACATTGTTCGAGAGGCTTGGGCTGAATGTGGTACTTACAGTCAGGCTTCTAGAAGGAATAAAATTTTACTTTGGACTTCAAGATTATCTAGGTGGCGTGATGTTATCTTTAAAAGCATCCCGAATGAAATCGCCTTACTCCGGAACCAGATCTAATCTTTGCAAGGAGACTTTGCAGATCTGTTAGACTATCAACAAGTTAATATCAACAAGTTAACCGATTGGAATGCAAACTTAAAAAATTGCTATCATATGAGGAGACTTTCTAAAACCAATGAGCACCTGCAAAGGTTAGAAGCGGAAGACAGGAACTTTAGAGTTTTTCATCAGCATGACTCCAAGAGACAGCAGAACAATTCCATTATTAATTTGTGAACTCCAGAAGGGATATCTGTTGATGAACGACATGCAGTGGACAACGTAATTATTGATTATTTCTCAGATATTTTATGTTCTTCTAACCTATCCCCTCAGATTATCGATCAGGTTATTTTAGAGGTGGTGCCATCTGTCACGGAGGAGATGAACCAATCTCTAATTGCATCATTCACAGCGGAGGAGGTGAAGAAACCTTGTTTGATATGCATCAATCTAAAGCACTAGGGATGGACGGGCTGCCTGCTTTCTTTTATAAAAAAATATTCGTCGGGCAACACATTATTTGGGATAGTCTAGATGTGTTAAATTATGGAGGCCCAATTGATGAGATGAACTCTACTTTAATTACCCTTATTCCTAAAAATAAAGTGCCTAGTATGTGAAGGATTTCAGACCCATCAGCTTATGCAGTGTCCGTTACAAATCATTTCGAAGGCAATTGTTAACCGGTTCCGGAGGGTCCTGAATAAGGTGATCGATAAAGCTCGATGTACTTTTGTCTAAAGTAGGCTTATCACAAATAATGTTTTTTGGGGGTTGAATACATCCATTAGATAAGGAATCATAGGGGTGGCTGAAGAGGTTTCCTTTAACTCAAGCTGGACATGAGCAAGGCCTATGATAGGGTGGAATGAGTGTCTTTGGAAAGCATGCTTCACAGACTGTGGTTTCATAAGAACTGAATGGCACTAGTTATGAGATGTGTGCGCCCAGTGTCCTATTCTTTTGTGTATAATGGTCTTGTCAGCGGACATTCTAATCCTACCAGAGGTATTCGGTATCGTCATTATTGTATTCTACTGTCAGGCGTAACCTGCTACATGGTGTACAGGTAGCTAGATACAGTCCGACTATCTCTCTTTTTTTTTTTGTGCTGATGATAGTTTGGTTTTTTTGTAATGCTTCCAGGGGAGAGTGCGCTATTCTTAAAGGGATTATCTCAGTGTATGAAAATGCATCGGGGTAGGGCCTCAATTTTGAGAAATCCGCCTTGTCCTTTAGTCCAAATACATCTACTCAGATAATTGATGACATTTAAATCGGTGTTTGGTATCCCAGTGGTGGAGGGACACAAAGTTTATTTGGGGTTGCTTACATTCTCCATGCGTAATAAGCGAATATAGTTTGGGCATTTGTGACATCGAGTAGTTAAGTGCTTGAAAGGTTGGAACTTGAAATTATTTTCTATTGGTGGCCGGGAGTGTTTGATCAAGTCGGTGCTTCAATCCCTTCTAACCTATGGCAATGACCTATTTTAGAATCCCTGAATCGATTCTAGGTGACGTTGAACGGCTATGTGTCCACTTTTGGTCGGGCACTAGTGAAGAGAAGGGCAAGAAGGGTTGGAAAACATGGGCGTTCCTTGGTTAACCAAAATGTGAAGGCGGTATAGGGTTTAGAAATTTGAAACTCTTCAACCAAGCGATGCTTGCAAAACAAGCATGGCAAAACTTAACTAAGTTGTCTTCCCTTGTTGCTCGTGTTTTGAAAGGGAAGTACTTTCCTCATTCAGCCATTCTTCAAGCGGCTTTAGTTACTAATGCATCACACATTTGGCGGAGCATGTTATGGGGCAAGGAACTTCTTCTAAAAGGTCTTAGGAGGCGGGTGGGTGATGAGAGTACTGTGAGGGTTTATGACGAGTGCTGTCTACCTACTACTCCCTTCAGTTTTAAAGTTGTTCACCAAGGACATTACCGCAGGACTCCCTCATATCTTCGTTGTTGCTACCGAATGGACACTGGAATGAGGAGTTGGTCGTGCAACCTTTTCTTTGGTTTGAAGCTGACATCATTCGCAGCTTGCTGAGACCAAGGTTCCCAGGTTTAGATGGTGTATTATGGAACTTCAATAAATATGGGACATAAAATGTAAGGAGCGGATACTTGGTAGCATGGAGTTTGACATCATCGAAGTCGAAATGATTGACCATGGTTCTGCAAAAATGGTGGAAAGGTGTTTGGAATCTTGCTCTGTTGTCGAAACTGAAAATTTTTATTTAGAGAGCATGTTTGAATATCATTCACAAGGGTGCAAATCTTGTTGCTCATCATGTTTCGTTACATAGTAATTATCCCAGATGTGGTGTCCCTGGAGAAATAACTCTGCATGCAATTTTCTAATGTAAGGCGTCAAAAAAGGCATGGTCTCGAAGTCCATTCTAGTCTTTGGTTCGAGGGATCAGTTGTTTTGAATTTATGGACGTTGCTATGATAGCACACAGTAGCTTGGATCGTGAGGAGTTTGAAATATTTTGTGTCATGTGTTGGCTTCTTTGGAGTTTCAGAAACAACGAGGTGCACAGTAGACCTATTAGAGAAGCAGGTGAGATTTATTCTGCTGCAACAGGTTTTCGTGGTGAATTCGAAGAGGCTAGGAAGCATGCATGAGGGCTGCTGCAACCCTAGAATACTAGCCCATCCCATTGGATTGCTTCAACCATTACACAGTACAACTTGAATTTAGATGGGGCTATTTCAAATGATGGTCGAGCTGGAATTGGTGCAATTATTCGAGATTAGAGGGGGACTTCATGGCAGCACGTGCAACCCAGAGCTGCGTTTCTTCTTCTGTCTTGGTCGTCGAGCTCCTTGCTGTGTGGGATGGTCTGCAGTTTGCCTTAAAATGTGGTTTGGTCGATATTGAGGTGGCATCTGATTCTAAGTAGGCAATATCGTTAATACTTGGATGTTTGGTCTGAGATAGGTTTTGTCATTGAAGATATCTGAAGACTAGCGGGTCCTTATAGAGTGAAAGGTTTCAGCTGGGTTCCACGAGACACAAATATTACGGCTGATGCTTCGGCAAAGGAAGGATTGGAGTGCGACTCTGAGGTTGTTTGGCTGGAGGATGAAAGCCCTTTGTGGCTTCATAACCTTCTTTCTCTGGATTTGCTCTAGGTTGTTTCTTGGTTTAATTTTGTTCCTCATGTTGGATGTACTACTTTTTCCTCAAAGGCGTTTTTCTCATAGGTTTTTTCATTTGAGGTTTTTAGCTGAGGCACCTGTGGTTTTTGGCCAGGTGAATGAAATCTTCTTTCTCTCAAGAAAAAAAAAAATCTTAATTGTCCATTGTTTATTCTAGTTTCTTTTCTACATTAACTTTATATATAGTTTATAAAACTTTGTAATTAAATTTAAAAATATTAGTTATATTGAGATTTATGAATTTGTGTTATTTAAAATGATTTGATATTAAATATTTAATAAATGAAGATAATGAAAGAAAATTATATTTTAATTTTTATTAAGTTATAAAATGTATTGAGAAAAAGAGTGAAAATTTTTTAGAAAACAATTTAGTTGATTTTATTTTTAAAATTAATTTTAATATTTTCGTAATTAGAAAATTAGTTTTAATAAAAAAATAATTTGTATATTACTTAATAAAAAAAATTAGACCTAAATACTATGAAAATAAATCAAACTTAGACTAAACCTAAACTAAAGTTAAAGTCTATGTTATTTGAATTAATTATTGAGAATAATTGAATATCATGTATTTAGTTCTTAAATATTTCATATTCATGACAAATTTTCTGGATTATAAAAATTTTGATTGATTTTATTATTACTCAAGTTTTTGAAACTTCAACTTCAGTTTTTATTATTATGGAAATTATAAATTATTATTATAAAAAACAGAAAAAAAATAATTTTATATCACTTGGCAAAACTTGACCTAAAAGCATAAAAAAATAAAATTATTATTCTAATTAGAATAAAAAAATTAATTTTGGATGTGATTATACTAATTAAAAGTTTGAAAGATCCAAAATTTGACAATTATAAATTTTTTAAAAAACTAAAATTCATACACTCTATTGATAAAAAAATAAAAATAAAAATATATTTAAAAATCATAGTAATTATGAGATTTTTTAGTAATTTGCTCTTATTTGTTCTAGTTTATTGTCTACATTAACTTCATATATTGTTTCTGAAACTTTTCTTTATTTTTTAATTTATAAAGTGAAAAATTTATGAATTTTGCTCCATACATAAAGAAAAATCTTATATACGCCCGAAGTTCATACCTCTGTAATATAATTAGAACATATTAAAAAAAAACAAAGTTAAAATGCTAAATTAACAATCCGTTTCTGTCACATAAAAAAAATTTTAATTAGTGAGTGATTAGAAGGTGATATGAACACGAAAATTGGTAAAATTTTCCCACATATATGTAATAAATATTAATTATTTCCTAAGAAGGAACAAACATTCAATATCAGAGATAGTATGCAAATTATAATATTTGCAAATCAAATTAGATGAACTGAATTTTTGGAAGTTTTAAGTTTACTTTTTTTTTTTTTTTCTTTAATACCATTTTTCACGTTTTCAACTTTTTCTGCAAATTCTCCTCAGAACAAACGAGACGTTATTAGCAGATTTGTAGTTTTGCTCAGGCAATTCGTTGGCCATGTGCAAATGCGACTTCTCCGTTGCCGTTGGGTCAAATTTCATTAATTTCAACCTCTATAGACCTTATGGGTCTCATGATAAGTCATCATTTCTTTTCTACAATTTTCGTCTGAATTTTTTTAATATATATTACGATAATTCTACAATGAAGAAAATGAAATTTCAATTTTTATCAATAAAAAAATAATAAAAAAGAAACTGAGCTCCAAGATTATGATGTGGAGAAACTTAGAAGCTAATAAAGCAATTAAGGCCCTAATTGTGGCAGCTGGTGCATACTTAGGCACCAATCAAAGACTTATCTGTGACACAGGAATAGTACAAGTTAGTTGTGAAAGAAACAGCAACTTATATTATGGTGTCCAATGTGGGGCCAGTCTAACCCTGCAATAATTTTTTTATTTTTTGGTAGAATAAAATGGCAAATTGTTTTTTAAAAAATTAATAACATTCTTAATTGTAAAGAGTTTTAAACCGTAAGTTATAGTTTTCTATAATATTTAAAATAAGTTAGTTTCAAAAATTAGAGTAATTAATTAGGATAATTTTCTCTAGTTAGGATGACTTTCCGCTCATATCCAGTTTAATGATTTCATGCCTACCCATGATTTGCCACGTTGGATACCCTTTTTCCAGTTCTTTTAGTTTTTTTTTTATTTGAAAAATAATTATTGCTGGTTAGACTAACCTATTGTTTGGGAAATGAGGAGGAGAGAAAATGATGAGAAAAGTTGACAGGTGTAAGCGGTAGTGGAGATTTACCTTTTGGAAAATGAAGAGAAAATTCAAAGTGAAAAAATTGATGAGAAAATACATTTTTTAGACTCATTGTTTTAATCATTTTATTCTGAAAGGAAAATAAAAATATTCACATAACAATTTGAATTTAAATTAATGTGATAAAATTATCTTGTTTACTTCTTACATTAACTTTCTCCCTCTAAAAAAGGTAAAAATATTTTTATAAATTTATAATTTTGTCTCTTTTACTTTCATGTTTCTCAAATAAAAAAAAAATTACATACTCCCTTCCCTCATTTTTATTCATTTTTTAAGGTGAGTGTATTTAATTTGAAAAATTAAAGATTTTTATGAATTTTAAAAATTAGAAGATATTTAATAATGGTTTTTCAAAAATCTTGAAAAGTCAGGGGTATTCAATAAAAATTTTTAAAAACTTTAAAATATCTAAAAAAAAATTAAAGGTATTCAATAAAGACTTTAAAAAGTCTATAAAAATTAATGCTCATTCAATTATTCTCTCTATTCCAAATTAGATATTGTTTTATAAAAAAAAAAAATTCTTATATCATAATACATAACGTTTTACAATTATTTATGAACATTAATCAATTTTTTAAAATTTTACATTTTCTCTCTTTTATAATAATTATTTATTTGTACAGTACACAATAATTTATGAAAAATAATTAATTAAAGATAACATAGTTTTTTTATTTATGTAATAATATCTATTAAAAACAATCTTTAATATATGTGTAAAAATCTTAAATCACATCTATTATAGAACAAAAAAAGTACAAATTTTATAAAGTCCATAAAAGTTAACACATATTAAAAAATCATTGACTTTTAAAGTAATTGATTTTTATAGATTTTGAACGATTTTTTAAGTAATAAAATAAATGAAACTCTAAAAAAAAAATTTTTCATATTCTCTCAAATCTTTTGCAGACTTTGAAGATAAAGTTTTTAAAAGTCATCTATAGACTTATAAAATCCATAAAAATCATTAAAAATTCATAAACACTATAAATATCATTTACTTAAAAAAGTATATAAAAGTATTAATTAAATACACTTCTTTAAATAACTAAAAAGAAATACTCTCTTCACTTTTTACTACCTTACTTTCTCCTCCACTAATTCTTTATTCAAATATAGGATAAGTAATTAGATAATACCAATTTCGAGTGGTCACTATAAAAAGTTGAACCAAACATTTAGAATTTTGATTGATTTTAAATTTTATTAATTTTCATTTCACTGCAGTTGGATTTTTGAGATAAATTCAGACTTTGATTTTCAATTTGAAAACTTCAAAATAATAACCTAATTAATTGAAATAATCGGATTTCTATTAATAATATATTAATTATGATTTTATAAATATTATCTTATTGAAATGAATTTTTTATTGTTAATGTATAATATATAATGAAATTTAGTAATAATATATAATTATAATTATATTGTTTAGTAAATATATAATTATAATTATAATGTTCATTGATAATATTTGAAATAATTTTATTTTAAATTATAAATAGCAGTTGTTTGATTAATTCAATTATAACTGATAATCAAACTAATATTCTGTTTTTGTTATTTTTTATTTTTTTATTTAAAATCAGTTTAGTTATATTTAGAAATAAAAAATTTTGATCAATTGAAATTTTAGTTCAATTTGGTTTGATTAATTAAATGTCCACCCTAACCAATTAACAATTTATTAGTAAATATTAGTGTTATACCAATAATTTTTTAAATAATTCTTTCAAATCTCTTAAATAAAATAAGATTAATTCATATCAATTTTATTTTATTCCACACTTTTTTCACTCTTATTATTATTTTTTATTTATATAAAACTCTAATAAACAGAGTTTTCTTATCCATTATTGATTCCTCACTCTCGTCTTCTGTAGAAATTGATAATTAACAAGTTGCGTAGGTAGTGTCCGAAGAGACTCATTTCATTCGCTTTCCACAAGATTCTGTGGTTAGTGGGAAATCCACTAATGCTCATCTTTCTATTATCATCTTCTGTTTTGCACTTCTCTGTACTTTTTGATAACCAATTTGTCTTTTAAGTGAAATTTACTTATTTATTTATCTATTCTATAGTTTTTGAGAAGTATTGTATTAATGAGATTCAAATGCTGACCATTTATACCCAATTTCAGTTTATGCAATGATTATTGTTTGGTGAACTTTTAGGCTTTTTAACTCGGTCTTGCAATGATCATTCTTTGGTGAATTTTACTTTTCAAAGGGGGCAATAAAACATCTACCTTAGCTACAATGTCCTTGTTACAACAGTTTTGCTTTATAACAATTGAAACCTTTAAATTAAAAATTTTATAATAATTTTTATTTTATATGTTTTTGTAAGAAGCTATTAAAATTCAATACTGTTGATTCGTGCTAAAGTACTAAATTAAACAGAATGAAACAAATTAGGTGAATCAAATCATAATTATGATTTTATCAAAGGAGCTTGCCTTTGTTTACTCAATGGACCCAAATTAATCCCATTAACAACTCGATATGAAGGAAAGAAAGCAACTTACCTAATTTTACTAAAATGGTGCTTAATGGATCCTGGAAAAGAATCAAAATATCTTCCTTCATCAATATCTCTTTTCATTTCCTATATGCTTTTTAGGCCTGATTGGAATTGATAAATTTTATGAAGCCCATACATTTAAGTTAAATATATAGTTTGACAAAATTTTTTAAAAAATCAAATCTAATCATTCTTTCAAATCCCTTATTTTGAAGGTTTTAAAATCTCATTTAGAGCTGAGATTTTTCTAACTTTATCATTTTTAATGAGTGATCAATTATTATAATATTTATTTTATTTTAAAATTATATTTATTGAGTATTAATTTTTATATTCAATTTAAACGATGAAATCTTTGAAATGTGTTGATTTCACAATCCATATATTTAAAATCCATAAATTTTGACTAAATTTATAGATTCTAAAATCTCTCTGAAAGCTTCCTTGGCTCATATCATAGGCCCTTGACGGTGATTTTCTTTCCATTCACAAATAAGCCAAAGCCTAGGTTTCGTTTAGATAAGAGATGGTTAGATTTAGAAGGTTCCTGTGATGTTACTAAGGAAGAGGACTGTGCCTTCCCAGTAATCTCCAAAATTATAGCCAGTAAGAAGGCTGTCTTTATGGGGGAAGCAATGGGTGGAAAATTCCAAAAGGAATATTGAGCAACTTAAGGAGAGATTAAGGTCCATAACCTCCTCCCTCACTTAATAGAGGTAAGAGTATTAAAAGAAGAATGTCTCAACAAACTAGAAAAAGAATTTAGGAATGAGGAGACCTTTTGGCATCAGAGATCTCGCATTAAGTGGCTCGAATCAAGGGATCAAAACACAAAATTTTTCCACTAGGCAACTATGCAGAGGAGGAGATGCAATAAATTGCGCAAGCTGAAAGGCATGGATGGTTATTAGGTTCAAGGAGACAACAAAATAGCTTAGGAAGCTTAACTTTCTTCAAATACTTATTCAAAGAAGAGCACATGGTAGGAGGTGAAGAGATGCTTGACTAGCTCCCCATTTAGTCTCAGCGAATATGGAGGAGCATCTTGATCAAGTAGTCACACAACAAGAGGTGGATAGAGCATTTTTGAACTTAACCCCAAATCCCAATGGTCTTTCAGGATCTTTCTTTCGTCAACACTGGGGTCTAATGAAAGATGATGTGGTGGACCTAGTTAAGGTGTTTGAATCTCAACACCTTCCTAAAGATCTCAATTGCACCAACATTTCATTGAACCCCAAAGTGAAGAATCTTGAGTCCTTCGCAGACTTTCGGCCCATCAGCTGCTATAACATCTTATATAAAATCATATCAAAGGAACTAGTTAACATACTTAAACCATGGCTTAATCAATTGATTACCGTTTACCAATATGCTTTTATGTCCCAGAGAAGCATCCAAGATAACCCTCTAGTAGCCCATGAAGTTCTCCATTGTATAAAGAGGAAGAAATAATTAAAGAGGTTATGGCTATTAAATCGGATATGTTGAAAGCTTACGATTGACTAAGATGACCTTTCTTGAAATGCCTTTTGGAAAAATTAGGTTCAATGAAAGGTGAGTGCGACTCATCATGGCTTGTGTATCTTCGGTCAAATACCACCTTACGATCAATGGTACGCCTTCAAAGGTGTTTAGACCTTCGAGGGGGTTGAGGCAAGGGGGTCCCCTCTCACCTTACCTATTCATTTTAGTCTCTAATGTTTTGCCGAGAGGGTTGGAAGAAGCCATTCAGATGGGTACCTTGAAAGGCTACAAACTTAGCCGCAGTTACCCCACTATCTCGTATATTCGCTTTATGGGCGATGCACTATTGTTTGCTCATTTTTCACGAAGGGAGACAGAGGAACTCAAGAGAATTTTAAATCTTTACTCTCGGGCCTCGGGATAGAAGATTAATTTTTCTAAATTAAAGATCCTTTTTTGATGTGGCTACCCCATTAGTAAAGAGGAAAAGGGTCATTGACATTCTTCAAATTTCATAAACGTCTTTCAAGAAATATCTGAGCACACCAACTGAATGGGGTAAGAATAAATCTCAACTACTTAGCACCATCTATGACAAGATCAAAAGTTTGTTACTCTCGTGGAAAACCATGTTTCTATGGAAGGTAGGGAGGGAGGTAATGATTAAGGCATTTATGCAAGTAGTGTCTTCATACTTAATGTCAGTGTTTAAATTCTTGCTCTCCTTTCTCTAGGGGATCCAAGCCTTAATAGCGAGGTACTGTTGGTCTTTTAACATTGACAGAAGAGGGCTTCATTGAGTGGCCTAGGATCATTTGATGAAAAGCAAAACAAAGGGCCAGCTAGGATTTAGAGATCTTCGGTGCTTTAACCTTACCCTTTTAGCAAAACAATATTGCAGACTTCTTCAACAACCTAATAGTTTATGGGGCAGGGTGTTGAAGTCAGTTTACTTTAGGCATTTGTCCTTCCTTAAGGCAAAAAAGGGTTCATAACTTGCTTAGATTTGGTCGAGTTTGCTAGAAGGGATGGACCTCTTATTGAAAGGACTTTGAAGGAATGTATCAAATGGCAATAACATCCACATCTAGAAGACTCCTAGATCCCAAACCTACAAGACTTTAAAATTCCATCTTTACAACCTTCTAAGACCACATCATTTATGGTGGCCCACTTAATTGACCCAATCTCACGAAATTAGAATACAAGCATTATAAGAGATCTTTTCGATGAAAATACTAGATAAGCAATCTTAAGGATTTGTATTGGGCCTCTTGTTAAGATGGATCGTCTAGTGTGACACTTTGATTCCTCGGGCATTTATAATGTTTGCTTAAGGTACTTCATTTTAGAGAAGCAGCAGACACTGATAGGCATGCTTGTGATCGTTCTAACGAAGACCAAACTGATATAATGTTCTAGAAATCAATTTGGAAGCGCAACGTCCAACCAAAGGTGTGCACTTTCTTGTGGAGGTGCAATAAAGGTGTCTTGGCAGTGAAAACGTCCCTGTTGAAGAGGGGATTAGAGGTTTAGACTTATGTGACTCGTACGGTCAGGGGTAAGAATCATTTATGCATATGTTATTCTTTTATGCTCACGCTAAGGCTTCTTAGGGTTTTCTGGGTTTAAGAGTGGATGCTCTCTTCACATTATCAGAGAGTTTTAAAGAAGCTTGGTTAAAACTTGCTAGCTAAATGCCAAGTACGAAAAGGGAGGACCTGTTAGACCGTGCAGTGTGATTCTGTTGGCATTGTGGAAAGCTAGGAATGATGCGTTATTCCAAAACAAATAGACCATCCCAGCGATCAACAAATCAATTACTGACAGAGCCTGGAATGAATTCAAATCCCTTAGTTTAGTTAAGCAATCTCACAAACATCTCAAAGTTATTAGGAATACAACCCATTATTAGACCCCTCTGCCAGCTAGGTATCTTAAGCTCAACTGTGATGTATTGTTTGAGACTAGAATTAAGGAAGCAACAGTGGCTTTTGTGTGTCATGACGACGAAGGCTTGGTAAAGCATATCAGGCTTCGTAGGGTCTATTATATATCTCCCCTAGTGGTTAAAGCATTAGCAATTAGGGAGGCTATCAGATTCATTCATTCCAGGGGAATTCTCAATGCCATATTAGAATCTGATTCCTTAGTGGTTGTTGATTGTTGTAATGACCACAATAAGGTTGCTCCTCAGGAAATCGCTAGTATTTTTTATTGGAGGGATACAACTAGAGAAGTCTTCTTTGACTCATTGTAGCCTTCGGCATGTCAATAAAGAAGCTAACAAAGTGGCCGACTGGGTCGCGAAACATGCCTAACAATAGGGTCCTAAAGGACTTATTTTATGTAATTCAAGCCTTAACATGATATTATTAGTGGATGTATCTCTCTTTTCGCATCAATAGAAAGTTTCATTAAAATAAAAAGAATCTCTTTGTTCAAATGGGCTTTAGATTAAAGAATATGCTTCTTACTTTCCTTTTTTTTTTTTAACTCTTTTATTTCTTTCATTGAAATCCCAATTTTTTTTGTTTGATTCTTGGCAAAAATTAAACAAGTTCTTTAATTAGCCTTTTAGACTCCAACTCTTAAATTTCTCACTTTTCTATTTCTAAATACTAAATTTCTATTTTGGTTTAATTTTTCATCTTTTTACCTCGTTCTATACTCAATATTTTGTTTGCTTAAAATTTTTTTAATTGTTCTAACATAAAATTGATTCCTATTACTGCTACTAAAAAGGATATATATAAATTTTAACAAAATAGTTCTAAATAAAATTTATGTATTGATCACTTGTTGTCCCTTAGTGTCCTAAAATGGGGGGGGGGGGGGGGGGACGGGGGGGTTAAATTGGGTAAAGAAAAATATTACAAAAAAAAAATTAAAAGCAAAAATATATTAAAAAACAAAACACCCGATTTATAGATGTTAAAAAAAACTTGTTTAAAAAATCTACGATAGTATTACAAC
>CATIWR010481658.1:0-35146 GCA_949677035.1 Omphalea diandra | reverse complement strand
CAGATCAAATTTGATATCTGTCTTTTGCATGTATAGAGCAAATGCTTGCAAGTTCCGAATGTCTGTCATCATCAGCTCCTGAACCCCAGGATGTTGTACCTGTTGTACACTTGACAGTTAAAGGCTTGAAGACTTCTTTAAGATTTAAGTTTAAGAGATCACAGAAAAATGCTTACTTTGACAACAACATCACTCTTATCACCTTTCAGTCTTGCTTGATGAACCTAATTGGGTAAAAACATGTCAATTAGACACAACAAAATTCGGAACAGTAAATTTGTATGTAATATTGAAATTCCATCACATATTATCAGAGACCATCATTTGAACCATACAAAATCGAAATAAAGCTTCATAGTGGTTGCATAACTAAGTCTTATGGTTCTAATATCATACTCCCAAGACCACAATCCTCGACTTTGTGTTTGTTCAATTCACTCTTGACACTGAAAGCACCAACTAGCTTTATTAAAATATTTTTCAAGAACATCTTTCTCCCTGTATCCACCTAAGAAATTTAAAAAACAAAGTTTCATGTGGAGAAACTATGCGCGATGAAAAACATGAACACTTTCCAGTTGTCTGTTTTTTGAAATCGCTCACCAATGACTTCAAAATTACAATAGCTACTGGCACAAAATCAACTTTTTATCTAGCAAATGTCATTTATCAATATCAACTTTTTATATTTCCCATAATGCCTTAAAGAATAAAATGGTTCCTTCATTTGTTTCACAGAAAATAACTTATCTATGGAAAATACTTTCCAAGAAAAATGTTTTTTGAGAAAAATATTTTATGAGAAATATATTTTCTAGCGTTTGAAATAGTCTGAAAAAATATTAATTTTCTTTTGATTTATAAGATTATAACAAAATTTATACCACAAAAACTTCATATTTATGCTCTTTGTTGTTTAATATGAGAAAAAAATGCATTAAAATAAAAATTTTTATGTGTTCTACTACCACCACTAGCCGACAACGACCAGTGATGAGTGTCAGTAGTCAAGAATGACCAATGGTCATAAGTACACTAATAGATATATTTATATGCTTTAATTTTGGTGAATGAGTTTGTCAAAATTAAAAAAAAAAAAACTTAGTTTTCCATTGATCGAGAAAATATTTTCTGTTGACCAATTTTCTTAAGTTTGCCAAATATCAACAAAATGTGGAAAATAATTTTTTCTGCCAAACAAATGGAGCCTAAAGCATGCCACAATTTCAGCTGAAAGAATTTATACTTTTCTGCGCAAGCAGGGATTTAAATGAAGGCAATACCTGTGCAATTGAAGCAGAACCAAGAGGTTCTACATCAAATCTTTCAAACATTTCCTCAACACTTTGACCTAACTCCTTCTCCAGCACAACTTTAATAGTATCATATGGTGTTGCAGGAGCTCTATCACACAGCGTAACGAGCCTTCTCACCCATGCAGTTGGGGCCAAGTCAGGCTTCCCAATGATTTGGGCGACCTAATTTAATCCCATTCAAAAATTACAAAATTGTCAGCATACCCAGCAAAACGCAAGAACCAATGAAATGAAGGTTTCCCTTAATTTTAATGACAGGAAAAACCATTGCCACATGATGATTAACTTGGGAATCGAGGCACATAAAACATAGAGAAATAACAACGTAAGAAAAGTACACATTTGAATACAAACTTTAAAGATCACAGGGATGAAAACCAATTTGAATTGGATATATTAATGCATTATTCAAGTAGAAAGCTTACGAAAGAAAAGACCCAAATTTGAATTTCAAAGAGGATGATTACCTTGAGGAAGAACCCACCAAGATCAGAGCACATGGCATAAATCTTATCAGGAGCAAGCTCATGCTGCCTTTCCCACATTGCCTCCTGCTTCTGCAGATCCTTCACCAAACTCACTCGACGTTGAAACACCTAACAAATACCCAATAACCAAAAACTTCCTATCAAACAACTAAAAACTCATTACATGCACAAAACATGAGGGGAGAAGAAAGAAATGTCCAACCTTATAGCCAGTATAGATATCAACAGCTCGAACCCAGAACTGAAAAGAGCGTTTCCAGGGTCTAAAGTGAGTCGAAAACTTATCCTGAACGTCTTTAAAATCAAGAAGAGGAGGAGAAAAAGGACACATAGGGTTTTTCTCAATGATCAAGAAATTCAAATTGGAATGGGGTGTTTTCACTATAACGGGTCACATGAAAGAATGTGATAGTAACATTACATTAGACGAAAGAGAGCTGGAGTAGTATTCTTCCAGCTGAGAATGCAATGACTGGTGTCTGGTGGCGTAACACGAAAAGTGACTGTGCTAGGTTGTGTTGTGTGCAAGGAAATAGAAGCAATGCTTGAAAAAAGAGAGGAGCTCATTAAGGGGAAGCTTGTCGCTCGGCTTGTAAGACTTGGCAACTTGTCTTTGGAAAATAAAAGGCCCGATTGTCTGCATTTCATACGGTTGGAGAGCTGGATAAGTTTCTTTTTCCTTTTTTTATTTTTTTCCTCTGTATGTCTTTTTCTTGAGATATGTATTAAGGCGTCCTGAAGCAGGGGCGACGCCTCATATAAGAGCCCTCTTCTTTCTTTTCAATGCTAGTTATAAATTTAATTATTAAATGGGATTAGTTTTTATTATTTTTTATCATTTATTTAAAACTTGTATATTTATAAATAAAAGATAAAAAATTATTAAATAATAATTAAATAAAGATAAAAAATTTCTTTTGAAATAAAAAAAAAGACTCAAAAGTGTTGAATACGAAAAAAAAAAAAAAAAAAAGAAAAGGAAATAACTAATTAAAACTATCAGACTTCTCCTTATTTTTTTCTTTTACCGATTTGGCTCCACTTTTAAGCTTTAGTTTTGCAACAAATAAATTCTCCTTATTTATCTTAAATTTATAATTTTATTTTTAACATACAAATATATTATATTTTGTCACTCTTAATTTTAAATTCAGACTTCCCCACGGTCTTGAATCGATTCTAGTCATGTCTATAACCAATAAATTTGACTTTTGCATATGTATTGGGCTAAAGAACCAGTCATAAATGCACAACTTGATGAAGATAAGAGCTCCTATTTATTTCAGTGTCAGCAGTAACAATCCTCTTGATTACTCGAAATTGTAAGATTGTGATATTTCTGTTGTTAATATAATTTAGGGTTTTAACTGCTTTTTTCTCTGAAATAATTATCGGGTAACACAATCTATGTTAGCACCGATTCCTCAAGCTCTTTTTGGTAGATTTGCATAAGCCGACTATTCTTACATATCTGCGTCCGTACAATGCTTGGCGACCATCTGTAGAGAAACCTACCCAAACATGGCAAACATCATGCTTGCCTGTAGCAAAAATTAGTAGACGACAGAAAAATCGCGACTCAACCGTTTAATTACATGGATCATGACAGGAAGAACCAAACAACTTGTTCACTAAATACGGTCACACGATAAATGCTATTCAATCGAAAGGCAAGAACTACATCGTTATTTTCATGCTATACATCCAACTTGAGACGTGCCAGCATAGGAGAAACCCCAAGCTCGACTCTTGGTTGCATCATCCTAAAACTTCGAAAGGGGTCCAAGACTTAAGTGGAATAGAAGGCTTCATGGAGTTCTCAAGTAATCCCTTCTTAGAGACCATAATTCCTATGATGGCACGGAAACCTTTCAGCTTGTTGAAGATAAACTACTACGGGTATATCAAACCATTCTTCAGTAATCCTAGATTGGTTGGCAGAGGAAACATATTTTCACTCCCCTATGCTCCAAATAAGCAACACAAGCATTTTGTATCAGTAACAGATGACTCCCATCTAAAATTAGCAATATACTTGAACTCTTAATATAGTTGAACAAGAAACAACTACAGAAAATTTCAACTAGTAACAGAACAATTGAATGGAAAACATCGAACTTGAAGTCCCTATGCTCCATATTCTTTGGAAACCTCAAATTTTGACATCATTGGCAAATCAGAAAATATGCCCCACAAACTTCACAGATCAATCACACGAGATAGCTTCTGGATCCGGTTTAATAAGAAGTCTCCTTGCTTGATAGTGGCTTGGTAAAGAGCGTTTTTTGCATCAGGGCGATTAGTTTCAAGAACACCCGCAACCTTATCAATCTTGCAATGAAGCTTCCCCGCTGCAATAAAGCGTGATAATTCCCTGAAAACATAGAAAAGTGTCTTACTATACAATTTTCTCATGTCACAATCTAGGGCAATCCCAATAAATAAGGGGAAATCATAACTACAAGGAAGAATCCATGAAATTATGGAGGGGAAATTACAAATACAGAGAAAAATCCACGAGACTTGTAAGGGGTAAACCAAAACTAGAGGTAAGAATCTATGAAAATTAATCACTTACAGATCAATGAACTCCACTGTCACACCAAAAGCCTTTGACATTGCCTCAATGGTAACACTCTTATAGGATTCCAAAAATTGAGAATAGACAACAGTTCTAACCTCCCTCATGTAATATCGAAAATGTGGATGCAAATAGCGGTCAAGTTTAATTTGTTCTGTGAGGCCAGCTGAAAATGAAAACAAAGAAGAAACTAACAATGAGATATACAGCCCTAATAATAAATAGTTGAATCAATCATAAAAATGATATAGTCTCATCATATTACAATTGCATACAACATAAACAAGGTGAATTGCAGAAGTTGACATAGCACAAGAATCAAGATATATTGTGAATTAACTGTAATTAAATTTCCACTCACCAAATGCTGAGAAAAATGACTTGTACTGACAATCATATAAAGAATTTAAGAACTCAGAAAGATATGGGATTTTCCCAATAACTGTCAAGATCTCAGGAGCATCCACTACCTGCCAAATTCAGTTAAACTTAATATTAATAGAAAGCATATCAGAAAATTAAGAGACCAGAAGCCAAATCACAACCAAAACTACCTTCTGCTTCAGGGAAACTCTATCCAACGATATAATGCTTGTAAGGACAGTGTAAAACATGAAGATATCATAAGGGAAAAGTTCATAGGTGGTGAAGGTTGAAATGGAATCCAAAAACAAATTTGCTGCCCTCTTGAA
This sequence comes from Omphalea diandra, assembly GCA_949677035.1. Classification (NCBI taxonomy): domain Eukaryota; kingdom Viridiplantae; phylum Streptophyta; class Magnoliopsida; order Malpighiales; family Euphorbiaceae; genus Omphalea; species Omphalea diandra. The sequence goes on along the minus strand of CATIWR010481658.1, from coordinate 30,069 downwards.
ATTTCGAGTAGACATGCAATACAAGCCCTCATACACTTTCAACCGGTTCTTCCTTTCCCAGTCACCTCCTTCTTCAAACAAGCTGGCATCAAAGCATAAACACATGAACCAAAAATTCTATTCGTGTGCTTTGAAAACACAACCAAACTACCAACGCAAAAAGATGAATTGACAAATTAACTTTTACTCACTTCTTTGCTTTGTCAATGCTCTTGGAAATGAGATCAAAATCCATGTAGAAAAAGCCAAGCTGTAAAGTGTAGAAAACTAAGTCCATCTTTTGCCCAACAGCAACTGTTTTGCTTTCTGTAACCTTTAGTTGTTCCAATGCTTTCTCCTAGGGGTAAAGGGGAATTGATGCCAAAGAAAGATGTTATTGTAATGGAGATTGAAGAGACAGAAAGGATTACAAATACAGTTACCTTGTCACCAATTCGAATGTAGAACAAAGATTTGGCCAAATGAGCTTCTCTAACTTCACTTTCACCTAAGTTTTCTTCAGCATCAGAAATCCTGACAAAGACAACCAGACAAACATGTGTGTTATTCTGAAGAAAACTGACAACCTAAGTATTTAAATGTCATCCATAAGGTTTAGATGCACAAAGATATCCTACAGAACAAACAAGAATAAAATCTTATTGGGCTAAAAATAAAATTAAAAAAAAAAAAGAAGCAATAAGACAATCATGTTAATATTTCAATCCACCCAGCAAACAGAAAACCGGAGTAACAAAAGATAAAATAAAAAAAATGCTCTGAATTTGATCAATGGTTGTAGTGTTGCATTACAGAAGCTTATCTCCCATAAACATTAATTAAGACTATTGAATATTTCAGTTCACTCCATATTTTGAATCCAATGAAGTTCTAATTCCAGTTAACTTTCTTGTACCAAACTCATCTCTAGTATCATATTCAGATTTTGTTTCTACAGGTTAGCATTGTTGTTCCATGATTAAAGCATCCACACATACAAGTCATTTCATCTCATAAAAGAAGTAAAAGGTGAACAAATTCATGTTCTATGACTTCTTTAAGGGACATATTATATTTATTTAGAAACCCCAAGACCTTACAGAACCAACATTATTCAATTGAAGATCCTTGCAATAAAATAAATATAAAACAGAATAATAAATAAAAGAAATATAATATATCAATAATAATTTAATAATTAATTAATAATAATTTAATAATTAAAATAATTTAAAATAATTATTATAATATATTAATTATTAATAATATTAAAATAATATATTAATAATATATAACATATTAATAATATAAAATTACAATAATATAATATATTAAAATAATATAAAATAATATATTAATAATATAAAAATTATAAAATAATAATAATATAATATATTAAAATAATATAAAAATATTAATAATATAAAAACTAACATCATTCAGATCGAGAAATAACTAAGTTGCTAAACTTTATCCAATGAATAAATAGCAGATGATAATAACTTGCTCATCAAGATCATATACTCCATTCTAAAACCAAGATACTTTTGGCTTCCCTCACTAAACTGCAAACACAATAGACATGCACGATGAAGCTGAATATCTAAAATGGCTGCATCTTCAACAAATTTTGATAATATTCAATACTGCAAAACATTCCTTAATACATAGTCTCCTAAATCTGAAAACCAATTCTCTGTCTCCTAAATCTGAAAACCAATTCTCTGTTCCCTTTTTGGGGCATCCTTACTTATACACCCCTAACACAATTCACAACAATCATGCACAGCTCAATTAGGTGTTTTCGCCCTCAACAAATTTAATCCAAATTGTGCTGCATGATGAACTTATTCGAAAGAATGTTTATGGAACTATCAACCAAAAAAACACTATTACACCATCCAGCTCTAGTTATCAACACAATGTCATCTCTTGGACTGATATCTCATTCACTTAAATTGTTTGTCATATGAACCAAATCTTTTCTACGCCTCCACACTCCACAGGTGCACACCTCTGTCTGAAGCCTCACATAATTAGATGACCAATAGTCAAACCAAACTATCAAACAATGAAATAAGATTTCCCATCCAAATACAGCGAGATTCCTCCCCCTCATGTAGTAATTCCTAAGAAACGAGAAAAAACCTTTACATAGCCTATAATTCGCTACCATCAAAGAGACTATGTTTCAACTTTCAACAACAACATCAGTTCATAACAAATCACAGCTACCTTGGGACAAAAGCTTTGGCTTTGAGTTCACTAGAGAACACTTTAACAATTGACAACCCAATCACTTACCAATAAAATTGGCTTATTACTTCATTGAATTAAACAAATATCAATCAACCAACAAATCAATTAAGCAACAATGCTTAACAATTGAGCCAAATTTAATTGACAACTAGCTCCCCGCAATTTTGAGCTTAATCAAACTACACAACTAAGCCAACCCAACGTTTTCCGCTTCATTTCAAAAACTCAACACAACACAAACTTAAAAACTCACTTCTCATCGAGCTTCTTGAGCTCCTCCTCATTCTTCGCACGCATCGAATCCAAAACGCTCTGATCCTTCTCCAGCAACCCTTCGCCAACTAGGGTTTCGTACAACGGAACCATATCTGCAACATGAACCACAACAACAATCCAAATTAGGTCAGATTAAGCTGCATAAGTAATTACTAAAATACAGCCTTTGAATCGGTCAATTACCGTCAGTTTTGACAGCGGCGAAGACCTCCTCCTTGAGGCGGACCTTCTCGATGTCTTGGACATCAGGGTGGGTTAGGAGGAATCGCTTGTGAGCGAGAACGAGATGCGGCTGCTGAGTGCCTTCTTGCCCTTCCATCGCGAGTTACTAACTCAGTGAGCTGGATTTCTTAGGTTCGATTAATGGGTGGGTTTGCCTGTGTAAGGAGAAACCGAAGAACTGCCGCTGGTGCTATATAGAATGATAGTATACTGGCCGTAACATGCTTTTTGTTTTATAAAGGATTAAATATTATTATACCCTATACATTATTTACTCCATGAGTTTCTATAAATTTATTATTAAATTTTTTTTTATTTTGTCTTCATTAGACTTTAAGGTCTTTTCTGTCCAAAAGATTTTTTTTTTCCGTAAATTTAAATTCAATATACCAATTATCAAGTTCGTATAATTTAGAAATATTAACCATTTAATCCTTATATTTTAATAATTATTTATTGTATTACCGTTGTTATGTACAACTTATAAATTATTTTGAAAATTATATTTTTTTAATTTATAAAGGTATTTTCATATATTAAATTTGAATTGATAAAAATGAATTTTTTTAGACAAAAAATCTTGAAGTCTAACAGTAATAAAATAAATGGGCTTAATAATATATTTTTGAAATATAAGAATTAGTAGTTTATTAGAGTAAAAGAGATTAATTTAAAAAATTATAAACTCTAATCTATATCTCAAAATTTAAATGAATTTAATATTTTAATAATTAATAGCATTTGATAAATTAAATCAATCAACTGAAATTTTAAAAAAAATAAAAGAAATTTTGTGTAAAAAATTATAATAACTATATATATATATATACACACACACATCCGTGTGTGTAAAAAATAAAGTAAATAAACTTAAACACATTCCTTTCAAAGGAAATTAATTTTTATTTACTTTTCATAATTTGTATTATATATGCGCATATTATCACTATTTTATCTTTGTAAAACTAATGTAACATTTTAATTGAGATTTTAAGTAAAAAGAAGTATCAAAGTATATTAAATATATTTTGAAAAAATGTCAACTATAAAAATATAAATAATGATTTTTAATGTGAATCTCTGGTCACATTGAAAATTCAAAATCCGTTAATGTTAAGCTCAAATCTCAAAGGAACAAAATACATATAGAGTGAGAGAGAGAAATAAAAAAAAAATATTTAAATTTGATACTACTAAACTTAATATAGTTAAAAAAATAAATGAAATTGACATAAAAATAGATCATACCTTTAACTTTTTGTAATGCAATGAAATAATTTAATATATTATTCTTTATATTAGCGTTAAAAAATCATTCAGATATCATTATCATTTTGAGTGCACGAAAAAAATAATAAAATATATTTAAAAATAATAAATATATTCATAAACTTTACTTAATGCATGAACCTGGCAAAAAAATATTATACATATAATACAGTTATTTCTATAAATTAATAATTTATTTGATTAATTAACAATTTTTAATCTTATTACTATGAATTTATACTTACATTTGTTTTCTTTTTTTATTGTTAAAGATAATTATAAAAAATTAAAAAACTATTAAAAAGTTTTAATTATAAAAAATAATTATACATAATTAAATTACTCTTGTATAAAAATATCTAAAATATTTTATTAATTTTGTCAAAAATAATGGCAAAATTTTTAAAAAACAATACTTCTTGATTTTCTAAATCCATAAATAAATTCAAACAGGACAAATTTTCTAAAACAAATAAATAGAATGTAGCTGGGTTGAATAATTTAACACCCCTGGATCTTGCCATATTACACTATCTAATCCCCTGCTTTTGAAATTATATCAAAATATTATTTTTCTTTTGGTTTTGTTAAATATTTGCTCATTCTATTGGAATTTTGATTTTTTTTTTCTATTAGTCAACTAATTAAAGTCAATAAATTCATTTTAAAATTATAAAATATATAATTGACCTAATCTTTTTATTTGAACTTTAACACTCAAACTCATCTATTAAACCTCAACAAAAAACTGACTCTCTAATCTAAAAGGATCAACTAGAGAAACATATTGCCATAGCTATCATTGGTGTCTAAGAGATCAAATTTGACCGATAATTTGGAAGTTTTGAAAAACCATAGCCACATCCATAGTTACAAAAAGCGATAGCCAGAATTTTGTCATGAAGAAGGTTATGATTTTGAGGCAAGAATAGTCATTCGATTCCAAGATCCATAGCATCAACATAGTGATGAGAGATCAAGCCGGTCATATGATGGTTAGCAATATTGACCAATTAGGTCCTAAAGCGGAAATAGTATTAAAACAAATTAAGATCGTTGATGTAAGGTCTCTGATGATGGTTGGACAATGTGATGTATATGTTGGCTCATCTTTTGCTACGTTGTTGGCGCCTAGCTCACTCTCACTGCATTGTTCTTAAATAAATAACCAAAGTTCTTTTGATGACTTAGCTATTAAAGATATGAGATGATTGTTTGGCGAGTCCTTTCCTACTCATCATAACCATGAGTCAAGGGTGCTTTTGAGCTGGTGTCGAGACTGAGTCATTATTCCACTTAATACTCTGCTTAATAATCATCAGGCTAGGAGAGCAATCAGATCTTTGTTAGACTTGTTATTCGATTAGGTGTTTTTTTCTCGAAGACTGATGATTGTACGGTTAGTGCTCGATGAAATCTTCAAGCAAAGCAGTAAAAATAGAAAATAAGAACCTCAAGTAATGAAAGTATTGGTTTAGAATCGCCAAATTGATTTTTTTAAAAAAAAAATTTGTATGTGTAATAAGAGTGTCATAAATGGATTTTGAATTAAAACTATATTTTGAATTGAAGTGGGTACTTAGAGGAACATAAAACTTTCTCTAGTTCTTTTGAAAGTTGTAGCTCAAGTGTAATAATAGTGTGGAGACGGGTAATCTTGATAACATTGGTGAACCAAACATTGGAATGGGTGAGAAAAGAAAATTTGATATAAGAATGAGAATATCACAAATATTTTATATGAATTTAATAAAAAATTACTTCTTCTAGCTCAAAAATGTTGTCTATTGTTGTCCAAAAAGAAATGGTAGGCAACCTTTTTAGGATGTCTCAAAATGCATATCTATTTTTATTTAATTAAAAATATTTATAAATAATTTTTCTAATTTATCTCATTAATTGTTAAACTAAAAAAGTATATTTATTTCTTATTAAATATAATTAGGATATAAATGAGAAATATATTATAAATAATGAGTAGATAAAATATTGAATGTATTTTTGTAAATAATATAAAAATTGGATGGTGACAACTTTTTTAAGTATAAAGGAGGGGTAAAAGGGTGAATTATACTAACGAGTCAATTATAGAAACGTTTTCGTATGATATTTAAAAGTGGGGACTAAGTAGTCTAATATGGAAAAATCAAGAGGGTGAACGTATTTAACCCGGTGTAGTTTGTCTTTTCCGATGTTTCATTCCCAAAATATCACAAAAATCACGGTTTTGACGCTCCATGATTGTCTGTGCCGTTTAACTATTCCTATTCCATTACACCTTCCGGACGACAATTGCACGTACTTCAAACGGCACACCAAAGCCTAAGGCGGAGTCTCTTTTCTGCCTTACTGCAGCGTCCTACTACTTTCCAAGCCAAGCCTTTGGGGCTTCATTTTCTTCGTAAGTATCCGGTTAATTTAGTACCGAAACAGGCTGTTACTTTTTTCTTTGAACGAAGACGAAAATTAGGAAACTTTTTTATTAACAATGGCGAAGAGAAAGCGTGAGGGCCATAAAGCTCTTCCAGTTGATGTGGATTCTCCAATCTCAGGTAAACCCCTTTGCGGGCACTTGATTTTCCTCTTATTTTCACATGTTATTATTTTTCACTTTTGGTAATGTTCAACGAATTCGAGAGAACGAAGGAAAAGACTGGAAAGTTTCAAACTTTGTGCTATGATGATGCATGTTGCTTATGGGATCAACTAAGAAGTTTATCTTTTTGGTTCTTCAGGAAGATACGAAAGTTTTTCAAGCTTGAGGGTTTTATGATGGGGGGACTATATTTATTCCAGTCATTTTTTTTATTGTTATTTATTGAATTCTTAGTGATCATCTTTATAAGCATGACTTTAATTGTGCTGATTCTAATAGGTTGCATAAAGTCATGATCCATCAACAATTATGTTGTATGTAATCTATCCAGTGCATGAAGGCCAATACCATTGTAATCTTTCCAAATGCAGTAGATTTATGAAACACTGTTTGATTGTAAATATTGATATGTAATTGTATTATGAGTCTAGGCACTATCTTATACGTGTCTGCAAATAGGATTAAGGAAGTTCTTGTGTCATAGTTATCAATATAGATCAATAATGTATATGGATTATGGTTTTATATAGGCCATGATGATTCACATACACTTGTTCACATGCAAAATTATTGCTACATGATTGAAGTGATTTTTGAAAATCCTTTAGTACAGTGGAAAGGGAATTTATATATCAGTATTTTGTGCTATGACAGAGGTTTATGCTCGAATATCCAAACATCGCTCCTGTTGGCAACATATGATAGTGAGTTTGTACACTCACAGAAAGAACATAAGCAAACGAAAAGCTGAAGAGTTAAGGAACTTTAAGTTAACATCCCAGTGTTTTTTAGGTACCTTCCCTTCTCGTGAGCGATCAAAGAGGAGAATTAAGCTCAAATGCAAGATTACAAAAGTAATCAAGGAAAACAAAAAGCTAAATAGTGAAGAATTTGACTGCTACTTTCAGTAAGCTGTTGCCTTTAGTACACTTCTGTGGTAGTACGCAAATATGTTGGTTAATCTGTTGATCATGTTGTCAAAATATGTCCAACATGTGTAGGAATTTGTGGCAGAGATTCTCAGAAGATAAGAGGTCTTCGTTCACTTACCTTGATAGCTTGTGGTTTTACTCGTACATGAGAGCATCTTCTAAAGGAAAAGTGCTTAAATGGATAAAGAGGAAGCAAATTTTTTTGAAGAAGTATGTTCTCATTCCCATTGTTTGCTGGTAAGTTTTTTAGAAGCTTGGCTAGTCCATTTCTTCCTTCTTGTTAGTGCTTTTTTTTTTTTTTATTTTGACAAAATGGCTGAAATTCTTATCTTTTTAGGGGCCATTGGAGCCTCTTGATATTCTGCCACCTTGGTGAGAATTTTGAGTTGCAATCGGAAGACAGAAGACCTTGCATGTTGTTGCTGGATTCACTGGAAATGGCAGGTCCAAGACGCCTTGAACCTGATATAAGAAAGTATGATTACTTGTTGGATTGATTAATCTTTTTGGCCTAATTGCTTAATGGCATATCATCACTTCTCTTATTCTGTAGGTTTGTGTTAGACATTTATAAATCAGAAGGCAGGGCTGAAAATAAAAAGTTGATTTCTCAAATTCCCTTTTTGGTTCCTAAGGTAACCATAACCATGATGCAAGTTTGTAATGACTTTATATGTCCAACCTATAGATTTTCTAATTGCATATGCTTTTGGAAATATTTATTAGGTGCCACAGCAAAGAAATGGTGAGGACTGCGGCAACTATGTTCTCTACTTCATAAATTTGTTTATGCGGGAGGCTCCAAAAGATTTTAGCATCAAGGAACACCCTTATTTTGTAAGTTCTTACAAGTGCTATTTCTTAAACTCAGTGAACCACATATTAAGTGTTTATTGATGGGAAGAGATTAATGTCTCATGCAAAACAGATGAATCAGAACTGGTTCAGCCGTGAAAGCTTGGAGCGATTTTTTGAGGATTTAGAGTCATTTGGAAAGTGATTTGTATAACAATGTCCATCTCTAATGATTCATGAACAACGTTCACCGTTCATAGAGGGGCATTTTTAAAATTCTGCTACCTGTTTCTACCATTTAGTCCCTGATTTGGTCATTTTTAAGAGTTGAAAACTTATTGCTTTTCCAGTTTTGATTTTTTCCCCCTTTCACTCCATGTAGCTTTGTTCTGTTTGTTAGAGTGCATTTCTTGACGACATTTTCAGGTGAGTAAAGCTTTTCTATCGCCGCCAACCAAATTTTAGCTTGGATCAATTTGAGCCTATAAATAGTTATGTTTAAAACTTGCAATAGCCATCTTTGTTTTGTTGAAAGAGAAAAAAAAAAAAAAAGAAAAAAAGGCAACCATGTTTTAATACAGTGAACCTCCATGACTCTCCCTATTTTAAAGTTATTATTATTATTTAGAAAAATAAGGGTCAAAGATTATAAGCATTAAGCATTAAGCAACAAAATATTCTTTAATATAACAAATAAGAAAATTGATCTCATGCCATAGTTCTTGATCCAAAAAAAAAAAAAAAGAAAAAGGATCTCATACCATAGTACATAATTCAATCCTGTAAGACCTTACATGTTGACGATCCAATGACAGCTTGTGCTCTGATCCAAAATCTGACCCTTAGAATAGCTAGTATTTAGTAAGCATGAAATCTCAAAAATTTTGGTTAGAAACTTAGTATACTATTTACATATTTTAGCCTGGTAATCTAATCCAAGCATCCCTGATGACAATCTCCACTACATCTATGTCTTTGCTCTTGAAATCATTCGAAAATGGTAATGTAGCTGTCAAAAGTCTCGCTTATGATTTTGGGTCCAGTATCGAAGCTATGTTGTCTGTTGGCTGTTTGAATAAGCAGTTAGCAGTAAGGAAGGTCTCCTTCTGGAAGTTCCCAGTTATCATCCTCATCCTCGTCCTTCTTCTTTGGTGGTTCCTTCCTATCCTGTGCCTGTTTTTGTGGGCGTCTGGCAATGATAGAAACAAAGTAACAATGAGATGTTTGTGTAAACAACTTCTCAGACAATTATCCTTAAGATGATAGTTGTTGGCAAAAAATTGGGATATAAATACGATCAATGCACAAGGAATGTACAAATTAATAAAGTACAAATATGGGCAGTCCAGCAGAACTACCAAAAATTCAAGCATCTATATGTCAAGCAACTGAGATCCATCGAAAAGAAACATTGCGCAATGAAGAAAGGAATGAGCACTCCATGACAGGAAACAGAAAAGAAAAAAACATAAAATTCATGCTAGCAAGAATTCACTCAATGAAAGAGAATGGGAAAGAAAAGTACATAAGCACCATGTACCATTTTGAAGTTAAACAGTTGAAGGGATGTAGCAAAGTTAAGACAATAGAAAACAGAACTATCAATAAGGACAGGACAAATCAAAACAAAAACAACTATTCATTAAGTGTGAATAAAACATCTAGCTGAGGTTCTTTAAGACAAACAATTTGTGCAAGCACCATGTAGAATTAAAGGACATCAAAATCCTTTGATTTTTAAGCAACCATAGCTAATTTAAGTGACGCTCCGAGTGATAACAGAATCACCTTCGTCTGAATCCTGTCACTTGCCCCATGTGTCTCCAAGATTTCATTATGAATAACTTGTCTAACCTCGACCAGCATATTGACAGTAACTTAAGCATTCAATGAATCGTAATTTTTTACCTCAAACACTAACAACTCTCTTTTGAAACACCAACAACTGCAACCTGATGGTTCTAAGCTGTAACAAAAGTACTTCTCCAATATTTTGGTACGAAGTTCTATATTACTTATGAAGTATAATTTTTTCTAAGGCAACCAAAATAAAATTCCACATTCAATAAATGCCCATAACTACATAGTATTGCAGATCCTTCGATACAAGATATAAATTCAGGGCATTTCATAGTTTCAGTCTTTTTCGTCCTTCACCTTGTTCTCAGAAGTGTACAGGAAACCAACTTTAGTATTTGAAATGAATGTATAAAGACAAGATTAGCAGTAAACAACAACAACGACAGAGCTAAAAATTGGAGGAACATAATATCAACTAACCAGACAGAACCTCACGCTTTAATTTTACCACATTTTGCAAGAACCAAAACCAATCAACGCCATAACAAAGCCTCATATTCTAACCAATAGAAACAGACCCAGAAGAGAAGAAACCAAAACAAACCTCTTACGGTTCCTTTTAGCGGAATCTCTAGCCTTCCGCTTCTTCTTGTCATGGGAATTCTCAAAGAACTTTCTCCTTCTGCACTCCTGAAGAATACCAGCCCTCATTACAGCTCTCCTGAACCTAAGTAGTATCCTATCCTCGGGCTCGTCGTCCTCCACATTAATCTGCACATTAAACCCCGATTTGAAGTAAAGGACTTTTGCGTATGCACGTGAAGGACATACCACAGGAAAGATATCAGTGTCGCCGGTGGTAGTCAAGGAAAGAAAAGATGCTGGTGCTGAGTCCGCATTTTCGGTGGCCACTAGCGGGTTATGTTGGAAGTGGGTGGTTTTAGGAAGCTGAAGTTGTTGCACGGGGAGAGAAACGAGAGTAGGAGATGGTGATTTTGAGGGAAAAATGGAGGAGATGAAGCTGGAGAGAGAGGAGACCGCCACCATGGCTACGGCTATGGCCCCGGCCAGCAATTATTAGGTTCTGGGTCCGTTCTAGCTTCTAGCCTGCTTATGGTCTTTTCAAGCTTCAGTCTGTCTTTTGACGCTTAGGTTACGTTTGCTTCAAATTAAAAAAAAAAAAAAAAAAAATCATTTGTGAAAAAATATATTTTGAGAAAAGTATCTTTTAATGTTTAAAATATATTTTAAAAAATTATTTTCAAAATTATAAAATTATAATAAAATTTATACTATAAATACTCTGCATCCTGATATGATTTTTTATTTAATTTAAAGAATAAATATATAAAGAATAAAAATTTTATGAGTCCTATATATCTTGAGTGATTATCACCTATTGACAATAAATATTGATAAAAAATAATTAATAATAATAAATATATATTTATATATTTTTTAAATAAATTTATTAAAATTAAAAAATATATGAAAAGAATTTTTAATAAATTAATTTTTTATTAATTAAAAAATATTTCCTATTAATCAATTTTTTCGAACACATTAAACAATAAAAGGTACTAAAAAGAATGTTTTTGTGCAAAACAAACAAAATATCAGAAAGATAGAAGAATATATTTTTTGATCTTTTACTATTAATGCATCTTACTTATTTGGATTATTTAATTTAGTGTCTCAAAATCTACAATCACAGTAAAATCGCTGTCTGATATAATTTCCTTTCCTCATCCAGTTAATTAGTTGTTCAAAGAAAAGTTGTATGTACTGCTCCTCAATGTCAGTGGCCTCCCATTGCTAACATTAGACTTCACATTATGATATCCAGATGTTATTTACAAACGTAAACTGGCATGTAATTGCTATTAGCCTATTTCCTCATTCCACTTCATTGCAAAATGAATAACTAACTTACAAGAACTTATGATCAAATGGAAACTGTTGAAAATATAAATTCATTCATCTAATATTCCACATCTGGGTAAGGGATTCTGATTGTTCCCCTGGATAAATTGGAAGGGAGACTGACATTCTTTGCCTTGAATGTACTTTCTGCAGACTCCAGTGCCCTGGAAGCTTGGAGAGCCATCTCAGCATGAAGTTGGAGGCATGACATAGCCATCTAATACAAAAATAAAATGTATTAACATCTATTCAAACAGCATTAACTATAAGCATCTTGCTATTATAGAGAAAAAGATGAATGCAGTTTCATTTCCATATGTACTTTGCACACAGTAAATAACGGTCAAAATGAAAGGCACTAATTTTTTTCTCCTTTTCTGATGAACAAAGACATGCTACTTGTCTTTCATGATGGTCAAAGCATATATATTTCTCAGCATTAGACTCTTACTGTAGAAAATTATAAATACGCTCACTTTTTTACGTCTACTAATACAATTGACAACTTTCAAGAAATGTTTCTGATAACCTTTTACCCTTGCTTGATTATTTAAAAAGAATTCAAAGAGTTGATAGAAAATATCATGGATCTTCATCACATATTAAAACATAAAAAAGCATGAGCGACAATATTGAATTTCCTCTATGGATCCTCAGAGTTTCTTGCTTACCGTATAGCACTCTTTATCTACATCAGACTCAACTATGTTAAGGGCCCACGTACGAATCCATTCAAGCCCTTTGGAAACTTCAAGGTTTCCTTCTGTTAGGGCTGATGCAACATAGGATGGATGAAGTGACACCAATATGCATGAAGCTGCAAAAAGGACAGCTTTTCTGACATATGCTTCTTTATGGTGGCATATCTCCCTGCATAAAGTTGACAGATGTTAAGTTACAGGTAACAAATGATTTCTCGCAAAAGCTAAGCAAGGATATGCTATATTGATGCCAAACAACTGTTGTCTTTTTATCAGCTAAAACCGCCAAAAAGCAATGCATCTTTCGGGATCAGGATATGCACCATAATCCAAGAAATCACTTTCTTGGTTCTGCTTCTTTCTAATAAAAATTGCACATGAATGCTTCATCACCCACCTGGATCTCAACATATCTAGAAGAGGGGGAGCCAATGCAGTTGCTTCTGGATGCATGGAAATGCATCTCATACAAACACCAAGCATGTAGATGAGCTTCCCTAGGACAATAAAATCTCTACCAAGTAGGTCCACACCATGTCTTTTCTTATCAAAATCCTGCATGGCAGGAAGCATAAATGCTGCTGCATAAACAGGAAACTTATTATGAGTCCATTCTATCTGGCTTCCCTGTATATTTGCTGATCTAAAGCTCCAACGATGAGTCTTTCCTCTTCTGATCTGACCAGGTTTAGATGGAAGTTCTCTCTCATAACGATTAGAATACTTTAATAGAGTTCCTGTTTCCGATACCTCTTTCCACGAACCAGCTCCTGGTGGTCCTGAATTACTAGGCAAGAACCAGGGTTGAGTTTCTGATATAGTTGATATGAGGACTCCTGACTGACATTTAGGTCTCATAATCTTTGCATCAGCAAGCTCTTGAGCGGCTTCAGTCATTACATCAAGAATCATTATGCGTTGACTGATGTCAACATTTGGTGAATAAAAGAGCTTATTTAGAGTATCTAGAGACTGGAAAGGACATGTGACAAGCAAGGCAACCAATGCTCTCTGCCTCTTTTCTTCAGCAGATGCTTCCTCACCATCTGCAGCCAAATCAGAGCAACGAACCTGAACAAGGATTCTAGCAAGATCACCTGCTACGTGTGTAAGTTCATCAGGTGATGCTCGCACAAGCTTCTCAGCAACATCAAGAGCCCTCTCAACCTGCAATTTAAAATATGCATCGATCAATATCCACAAATAAGCTTCTTATGCCATTTGTTCTAGCAATGGATTAAAATTATAATCTAATTCCTGCAAGGAAAATATGAAATAAATCTAAATTATCAAATGATTCCAATTATTTTCCAAATCTCAACAAAGTTCATAGATTAAATGATGTCAGATTCTGAATGAATGAGATGACAACTTCCATTAACATGTGAAGCTTAATATTCCAAAAGCAACCTTTAAGAAAATAATTAATCAATGAACTCAACTTACCCCATCAGCATCATCAGATTTCCGCAGGGCTCCAACCACATCAACCAACTGTGTGAAGCTTTTCTTCAGATCTGTGTCATCATCTGTCAAGTCATATGGCTGTAAGGATGAATCACTGGAGGAATCAGAATCTGCACTTGCATCATCATCCTCGCCTATATCAGAGGCTGATCCATAATTTAGGGTAGCTAGATCAATAATTTCATCTGGATCAACCAACTGAAATTGAGATAATTTCTTATTTTTCCCCTTATGTTTCTTGCCCATTCCATTGTTTCTAGGAAAGTTCAATTCCTTTTCTGGTTCTGAGATGGTCAATGTTTTTGCTTTGTCATTTTCCTTTGAGGTAGGGAAACTCCTCTCAGGTTGAGTCAATCCAAACTCCCAGTCAATAGTTTCCCCAATGCAACTATCATCAAGATATAGAGGATTTTTGGGGTCAATCACTTTAGAGAACACTAAAGCAATATTACTTGCCATTTTCCTGACTAAATGAGTAGGGCTCTCCAGCCTACCTGTCATCAATAAATAATAAACCTGAGGAAAAAGTATCAACCACTCATATTGCAAAAATCTCAATAAATAACAAAGCACAAGAATCTACAGCTAACTCCTTGAAGAATTGCGTGCATCACATCCTTAGACTTATCTAGTTCCTCTTTAGACATCTGCTCCATGCAAAGACCTATAGCAGCAGTTACATCTGTTTGTAGATCAAAGGGCAACATAATCTGCTAATAGATAACAGCCAATAAAAAACTAATTGCATGGCATAAGATTTCAGGAATAGTCCATGATGAAGATGGACAAAAAACATTTAAGCATTTCCCTTTTTCTTTTTGGTACCTAACTAAGCATTTTTCTTTATGTAAGAGTTCCTAATATGTAGAACAAGAGATATAATGAGATATGAGATTCTTTCTCATGAAATCAAACTTTTGCAACAACTTTTTGTTACAAGAATATCAAGAATTTCCAACCAGAAGCAAGAACATGAGAAAGGATACAAGCTTGCTGCTCAACTGGGGCACATTGTAAAAACTCCCTTTTAGACCATACTGCTACCAGACGCTGCACTGTGTCTAAGAGAACACGGACTTCAAGACCTTTAGTGAGTGAATTAGCAACAGGTGGGCATTCAAGCACAGAAAATTGAATGATCCATCGCAGGCAACAAATAGGAAATACTTTCCAAAGTAGAAATTTGTCAACAAACATAGACCTGGAGAAAAGAATGTGAAAACAATTAAAATTTATTATCAAAGTCTTGGGAGAAGCATCTCTACTTCATTCTGAGATGATAAAAAGGGAACCATGTTTTCAGACCTGACAGATGGCTGATTCTTAAAACCCCGATTAAACAGTATCCAAAGAGACCAGTAAGCTTCAACATCAGTTATATGTTCAAATGCCAGCTGGTGCAAAAGCTGTTCAGACATTCTTTCTACAGCATAGGGATCTTTGATTACTTGCATCATCCTTAACCAAAATTGGGATCTGGGGTTTGACTCGAAAACTTCTTCTGCTACTGGATCTGTACTTGATGATAAGCACAGCCGAACATCTTTAAGAACCAGAGGGATTACTTCAGCTAAAAGCACATCTGCAAACATGAAAATACGTAAGTTCCACATAAATTCTCAAGCTACATTGTACCAGTAACAACTAAGGTAAGAGAGTGGCTTGGTGGTCAACAACTTGAGCAGTATATTCCCAAAAAAGTTCCAAGTCTACTTAATCAGGGATGCTGTATGCAACTGTTGATTAAACAGTGACAAAACCAAATATACTCTAACAAGATTTACTTCTCAAAATCAGGTTTGATTTTACATCTCAGAGAGACATGAAGCCTATAAACACAACTGTAAATGGTATACCTTTATTTATTACCATTGTCATTGTGACAGTCCAATGATGTTATCACATTATTTAACCCTTAAAATATGAAAAAATGGTTGAACAAGTAATTCAATAAAATTTCTCATCCAGAATTACAACACATACATTGTATCATACAACTGTCTTTTGCTTAATGTAAGCTAAAAAAAATTAACTTGATAAGGATGACTTCCTTAGAAGAACAACATATATTGCATGTAGCATAAATATAGATCTCAATTATTGTGACTGAGATATTCCATTTACCTGAAGAACCACGTCTACATATGCGAGAAAATGTTTCCCCAATAAATAGCATTGCACCATTCATTTCACAATTAGTGAATATAGCTTCCTTATCTAGTTGGTCCTTAACCCGCTCTTGTACTTTAGACAAAAGTTGAAATGTAATTTGCTTGAAGAACAAACTATGACTAGTGTAAAGGAAAGACAATATATATTGCAGGAAGAAATAAAAATTGATTTACTAATAATCAACCATAGATACCACATTGCTAAGTCATTTTATGAGAAGACATAAAATTTGAAATAAAAACATTAACTTGTAGGAACACAGACAAACATGGGCATAATATGTTCTTCGCAGTTTGCATACACTACATGACACATGGAAGAATGATGCAGCCAGGAATTCAAGGAAATTTAAATTTAAAAACTCAGGCTTATTATCATGGTCTGGATTTAATACAGGAATTGTTGGAGAGATTAAAGAAAATTTCCCAGACTTTTTAGTGTTATATTTATAGTTCTATTTAAATAAATAAGCTGCTGGTTTAGTATTTTATGTTTCAGCAGCAATTTTGTAATTTTCAACTTTGCTGGAAAATCAGTCCAGATTTCACTAGAAATATTGATTTTGTTTTGGAGTCTTAATTAGAGTCTAGGAAAGTGCTATTTCCTTTTTAGTTTTGTTTCAGAGTCAATTATTGTAAGATTATGACTAATTCTAGAATCGTTTAGCTTAAAGGTTTAGGACTATTCTAAAATCTATAAATACCTAAATAGTAATGCTTTGTTTTCAGATTTAGAGTTAATAAAATTATCAATATTACGCTCTTATTTGAGTTGCATAATGTAACTCATCCATTAGTGTGATACCTAAACTCTTTTATTTCAATTTCCTGTTCATATGCTACTGTGAGTTTACCCTACAAACAGCCTCTACATTTTTCATTCCTGCCTAATTTCAGATTTTAACCATAACCCCTTCAAACCCTAACTAATCATATAAATTCCTACCCATTCTAGCTTCAAAATAAGCCTTAAATCCATCCTAAATAATCCACACCAGTCCCATGTCAAAAAGTAAGGCTTAGGACTTAGTCATGCAGACAACAGGAATATCCAAAAAGAACAAGATCTAAGACTCCAGTCACTTTAGAATGCAGGGTATATATTCCTAAAGCCACAGAATAACCAGCACAAGAGAGAAAAAGGATACTGTGATGAGAGTGTCATCGGAGCCCTTGGTCGTGCTTTATCAGGAATTGATGCAACAATCTGTGCCACCCTAGATACAACTAGCTGGAGCTGTGCATTTGTGAAATCTGCAGATTGATGGACACTGCCAAATTCTCTGGCTATTTGCACCACTCCATCATTTTCAAATAAGCAGAGGAGAAGTAACCTGTCAGAAGAAGTAAAAAAAAAAAAAAAAAATGTTACCAGATGGATTTTATGTTTCTTTGTTGTGACCTAAACTGGCTGAAAATACAATGGAAGTACCTAGCACTAAGAGCTAGGAAACCAAATGATCAACAATTCAATTTCATTAATCACTTTTTTTTTCTTTTCCCGGGCAAAGAAAAGAGAGGCCTAGCCTCGAAGACCCTACACTAACAACATCTCTACAGTAAGTCACTCCGACCAAGTCATGTTGCATCAACAGATGAAGGACAGGAGGTGTAGCCGTGAGCATATGCAACGCAAGACGAAGATCCAAGGCGTGATTTGCAAGCCAATCTACAACAAAATTGGCTTGGCGATAAACATGTGCAATGGAAACCACCATAAACTTTTTAAGCAGTCCCTGAATGGTAGAAATAATTGACAGATGCACATCAGAAGCTACCCCCATGCTATTAACCATTTGAACCACTCCAGCACTATCCACTTCAACCAATAAGTGTGTTACTCCTAACTGCCAAGAGATATAAAGTCCCTGGTACAACCCCCACAATTCAGCAGATGTGAGGGAACAAGAACCAATGTTCATCAAGAATCCAGCAAATCCAGCCCTCCAAATCATTCCTTATAACCCCACCAGCAAGACCTTTGTTCAAGGACCTCTTGAAAGAGCCATCTGTATTCAATTTGTAGAAATCACCAGGAGGCAAGAAATTTGCTTCTCCACTTGTGGAGTGCTCTGGTAGCATTGCACATGACCTGCAACAGCCGATTGGCAGATCCCTTGCACCATGAGTTCTACTTCCACAAACAACCCATTCCTTCTATGATAATTATGTTCAAACACTTCAGAATTTCTGATGGACCAGAAGATGAATCCAAAACTTGTTACATAAATTACCATAGAGCCAATCCTTGAAACCCGTTTCAAAGAAGCTATCCATTATATTAGAAGGGATAAGATGTTTCCAGAATTTCCGAGCAACAAGACAATCACTTTTTTAACGATTCAATTACATTAATCTCTTTTTTAATCAACAATTTCATTCTCTAATGCAACAACAAGAAGCCAACAAGAGATAAATTAGGTTGAGTTTGGATCGAAGTAGAAAATTCAGGTTAAAAAAACTTGAATATCATTGGCAATAGTTCCTAATGAAAAAAAAACAACACTTTGAACAATTATCATATGCAAACTAAAGTTCTTTATCTTATACCTTTCAGAATTCAATTGCACCGCATTAACATCGAGATCCTCATTAGCGTTTGGCTGTAAGAAAGGAACTAAAATCTGAACAACCTCAGATGTGAGTCCCTTAACAAAGAAACAATCATATACATGTTGTTTAGCTGAAAAGGGAAAACAAGCCAACCAATCGGAAGCAACATCTGAAAGCAAAAGCAATTCGTAGAGTCAACAACAGCTGTCCATACACATTAGGGACTCAAAGAAAAATTAGAAAATTACCAAGCAATAAAAGACGAACTAATGTTGGAAATGCAGCCCCTCTATAGAATGCTAGCCACCACACGCCTCTTTCCTCTGGAGATGGGATATTAGCACTAAGGACAAGGTCTCTGTAATGTTCATTGAGACTACCTTCAAATGCATCAAAAACCAAAATTAATTAATAATTTGAACCGATAAAAAATAAAGAAAGATGAAAAAGAAAAGCACCGACCTGAGATTAGCGAAGCATCAATAGGGAAGAGGAGGATGGCGAGGGAATGAAGAGCACATATGACTTGGTCCACGCATGCAGCAGTTTTTATTGCTGAAATTACTTCTCCTACCTTGTCTAATACTCTGCTCTCCACCTCTCTTCTCCCTCTCCTCTCTTCCTCCATTTTCTGTTCTGTCCAAGAAAGAGAACAGCCTTTTAAGCCAAAGACGAGGAATCCAATGGAACGATGTCGTTTTTATATGCATCGTGTAATAAAAAAAAACCCTTGAACCCGTAATAGATTGAAAATGTTATTAATGAAATGAAATGAATTTATTTGGTTTGGAAAGAGAGTGTTAAATTATATTTATGTTTGGGATGATAGGAATGAAATGAAATGGTTTGAAAGTAATTTTGTTTGTTTGCACTGGAATGGAATGAAAGATTAACTTAAAAATTAATAAAAATACTCTTATACATACAAATATAATTTTCTTTTATTTTTTCATTTATCAAATATGTAATATTAAAATAGAAATTTATTATTATTATTATTCAAAAATGATATTTTATTTTTATTCACAAAAAATGTGAACAATTAATTTTTTATAATTTTTTCTAAAAAATTAAATATAAATAGTTTGAATAGTTAAAATTTTTTTAAGAAAATAAATTAATTTTAAATATGATTATATAAATAAAAAAATTAAAAACTCAAGCAAAAATACCCTTCTCATATATATTTTTATATTTTTATGTTTGGAAAATCTACCACTTGTTTTATATTTGCAATGACACAGAAGCACATTCCTTCTCTAAGACCCCAAAAAAAAATTTTAAAAAAAAAACCACTGTTCGTGCTGAGTAAATAATTACTAATAAACACAATCCAAGCCGGCCAAAAAGAAAGGATCAGAATCAAAATAATGGTATAATAATATCGAATGTCATGATGTTGGGAGAGAAAATTGAAAAAAGGAACCGTTTCAGATAAACATGGCCCTCAAAAAAGAATCTTTTCAGAAAGTTGAATGAGTATATTGCTGCAACAAAATGAAATGGCTTAAAAGAATGAAACACATTTCTATGGACCCAACAAGCCATACGACAGAAATTACATCACAAAGCCACATTGGCTTCGGTTACAAACAAGGAACAGAGGAGAAGGAGAAAATCAGAAGAAGAAAAGGAGAGAGTTAAACACACACTTCGCAAACATCTCTGCAACAAAGAAAACAAAATGCTAAGACAAATTTTGATGAGATAAAAATTATAAATAAAATAAGTAATATTCTTACTATACGAAACTTTCAAAGGAAAAGAAAATGAGGTGATTAATATTACCTTATCGATAGGGACTGATACTTCACTTGAATTTTGTAGTTCTACACGGGCTAGTTGATCGACTTTAACATCATTCACCAACACGTCTCTCAAAATTCTGATGTTTTTCGTTCTTCTCCTTGGGGGAACTGATTTAACAGTAACAGAATCTGCAATTTCAGATTCTGATACTGTTACACCATTAGAATGATCAATAGCTTCGTTCTCATCCTTTGATATAACTGAGGATTTTAGTTTAACTTTCAAATTTTTATGCAAAGCAACCACATAAGCATGATTTCTAAGCCTTTTGACAATTTTGCATCGCAAGTCAGGGACCATTTGTCTTTCTGCCGACTTGTGCTGTGGGTTCGGTGAGAGGAAGAAGAAAATGTTTTCATCTAACAAAAGGCAAATATGTAAATGTATTAATCATTCATCTGCCAACCCGTTGAAACACCCCAATTTAGAGTGTTTTATTGATTTGGATGGGAATGGGTTGGTTTGTCAAAACCTCTCAAACCAATCAATTCCATCCCAAACACTTCTATCCAAACACCACAATATTTTTCAAATCAATACAAACCAATCCATTTCATTATAAACCTACAATCCAAACAAGGTGTAAGAATCAGGCTTAATGAATACTGATGTAATTTTTAAAAATATCACTCCTCGTTTTGAGAGTGCGATTTTTCTCTCCGCGTTTTGAGAGTGGCTTTTTTTCTCTCGTGGTTTGAGAGTTTTTTTCTTTCCTTCGGTTGTGCCCATGGATATTCAGATGGATCAGTTGGCTATAACGGCGGATGAAGATGGGGAGTTAGCGATTGAAGGAGTTGATGGTGCTCAGCAAGATGAGTTTTCTGAATTCTGTTTGGTAGGTCGATTTTTGACTGAAAAGCCTGTCAATTTTAACGCCATGAGGAATCGTTTGGCAAGCCTCTGGAGGCCTGGGAAAGGGCTTTGCATCAACGAAATCAATTTGGAATTGTTTGCTTTCCAATTTTTTCATGCGGTGGACTTGAGGTGTGTGATTGAAGGGGGAGCATGGGCCTTTGACGACCATCTTTTGATTGTGCATCAATTGAGCGAGGGGGAGGTTCCCACTTGAATTCCTTTATACCATGTCTCAATATGGGTCCAGATTTTTGATCTGGCTGTAGGGTATATTTCTGAAGTGGTGGATAAGCAGTCGGGGAACTTTATTGGTCATTTTCTTGAGTATGATGCTAGTTATTCAACTGGTCTGTGGAGAAATTTTATGTGTATTCGAGTCTATATGGATGTGATTTACCTTTGAAACGCTGGAAGAAAATTGCGAAGTTTTAAGGGGAGGGGTCAATGGTGCAATTTCCGTATGAGAAACTCAACACTTTTTGCTTCTTGTGTGGTGTTTTGGACCTTCAAAGTTTTTCTGTCCATTGCAGTTTGATGAAGTGAATAAGCCAACAACGAAGGGATAGGGGCTATGGCTTCAGGCAGATTCGAGAAAGACGGTAGGGCAGTCTGGTGAGAGGTGGTTGCGAGATGGTGCGGTGGAGGCAGGGGAGGACCAGTTTAGTATGTAATTTCCATGAGCTGGTCTTCATGATAATATTATTGAAAATATGAAATTTTCCGTGACTAGCTCCAAAGATTTTGGAAAATCTTCTAATGATTGCACTAATGTTGGCCTTAGTTGGAACTGTCGTGGACTTGGCAATCCACGGTCAGTGCTTGCACTCTGTGACCTTGTTAGGTTTAGAACGCCAGATTTTATTTTCTTAATTGAAACTCTTGTCTACAAAATTATAATTGAAACAGTAAAAATAAAGTTGGTTATGATTGTTGCTTTGTTGTTGATTGTAAGGGTCATAGTGGGGGATTGGCTTTTATTTGGCGTAGAACTACTGCTTTTTCTTTACTTGGCTTTTCTACTCATCAGATCGATATGCGGTATGTGGGTGAGGATGGCGTGGTGTGGAGGTGTACGGATTTTTATGGTTTTGCTGATAGGAGTCGGCGACATGAATCTTGGAATCTTATTCACAATTTGAGTAATGTATCTTCTCTCCCCTCTTGTGGGGAATTTTAATGACTTGTCGTTTGACTCTGATAAACGTGATGGGGCTGCTCATCCGCCTGGTATTTTTAGAGGTTTTCGAGATGTTTTAGATTGCTTATTGATGGATTTACCTATGAAGGGCTCTAGGTTCACATGGGATCGAGACCATGGGACTAGTGCTTCGATCCAGAAACGTTTGGATAAAGCTTTGATACAAGTTATTGGTGGTTACTTTTTCCTAATGCAAAGCTTCAGAATTTGGTTGCAAGGGTTTTAGTTGGAGATCTCATTACAGCCTTTAAGTAATATGCCCCGAAGGTACCAGTTCTGCTTCGAGAATAATTGGTTGCGTGAGCAGGGTCTGATTGTTATAGTAGAGTTGAGCTGGACTAATTCGGGTGGTCTGGCTCTTGTTGATCATATTAGGCAATGTACTGTGGATGTAGCTGATTGGAGCAAAGGTTTTCGCCAGCAGTTCCTTCATAAGATTAGCTGCTGTAAACAAAGAATTACTGAGTTGCATGATTCAAATTTGGCTACGAATGCTGCTTTGTTTGTTGAGCAAAAGAACCTTCTTGCTTCTGTTCTTGCCCAAGAAGAAGAAGCTTATTGGAAACAACGATCTAAGTTGTGTGGTTGCAGGGTGAACGTCCAGAAAAAAGAAGGATAGAATTGTTCAGTTTCAAGATGGGAAAGGTTCATGTATTGAGGATCAAGATGGGTTATGTTCTCTAGCTAATAACTATTTTAGTGAGCTTTTTGGTGTGGGTGCTGCTACAAGTTTGCTAGAGTTAAGGGCCGTGGATGTGAGAGTTTCGACTACTGACAATGATATGCTTATAGCCCCTTTTCATATTGAAGAGTTCAGGCATGCTATTTTTTAAATGCATCCGGACAAATCCCCAAGCCCTGATGGATTTAATCCTGCCTTTTATCATCATTTTTGGAACTTGCTTGGTGCTGATATCTTTTCTACTTGTTGCTTTTGGTTGGATAGTGTTAGTTTCCCTGCTCAGCTTAACAATACTATTGTCATTCTTATCCCTAAATATTACTTTCCTAGCACCATGAAGGATTCAAGACCAATCTTTTTGTGCAATGTGCTTTATAAGATTGTTTCCAAGGAATTGGCAAATTGACTTAAAGCTATTTTATCTGGTCGTATTTCTGATTCCCAGTCAGCATTTGTGCTGGGAAGGTCTATTCAAGATAATTTTATTGTTGCTTTTGAGTTGATTCATCATATAAAGAGGGGGACTAAAGGTAAGATTGGGGATGTAGCTCTGAAAATAGTTATCAGTAAAGCTTATGATCGTATCAGCTGGTCATATCTTAGGGCCATGTTAATTAGAATGGGCTTTGCTAATAGATGGGTTGAGTGTATTATGATATGTGTGACTAAGGTTAAGTATTATGTGCTTATGAATGGTCATACTGTGGGCCTTATTATCCCTCATCGTGATCTTTGACACGGAGATCCCCTCTCACCCTATTTGTTTATCCTATACATAGAAGGGCTTTCTGCTCTTATTCGAAAGGCTGAGGCTAGAAGTGATATCCATGGCTGTTGTATTTGCAGGGGGCACTGCGGATTTCTCATCTTCTATTTGCTGACAGTAGCTTTTTCTTTTTTAGAACTGTTGTGTGACAGGCAGGTATTGTGCAGGATATCTTTTCTCAGTATGGGAGGGATTCTAGGCAGGCTATTAACTTCCAAAATTTTAGTATTTTGTTCAATTCTAATGTTTCTCTTGATGTGAGGAATAATATTTCTCGTTTATTACAGGTTTCTAACCCTATTGATACAGGTCGTTATTTGGGTTTGCCCTCTCTTATTAGGAGAAAAAAGAAAGTTGTTTTTGCTTTTCTATGAGATAGACTTTGGAGAAGGTTACAAGGTTGGCGAGGGAAGTTACTTTCACAAGCTGGTAAGGGGGTGTTGATTAAAGCTGTGGGTCAGTCTATCCCTTCGTTTTGTATGAGTTCTTTTCTTTTGCCTATTACTCTTTATGATGAACTGCAGAAGATGATGAACTCTTTCTAATGGGGTATGAAACTGGATGGCGGAAAAAGGATCCATTGGCATAGCTGAGATAAACTTTGTGCTTTGAAGGATAATGGAGATCTTGGATTTCGTTACCTGCATAAATTTAATTTGGCGTTTTTGGCAAAACAAGGATGGAATATTTTAGTGAATCCTAATACTCTTATTAGTAGGCTTCTTAAGGCTACATACTTTTCGAGAGGGGATTTTTTACATTTCAGAGTTGGATTCAAGTCCTAGTTTAACTTGGAGGAGTAGTTAGAGTGCCAAAAATATTCTTAAGATGGGTTGTCAATGGCATGTTGGTGCTGGGGTGCAGGTGAACATTTGGAGGGATCCTTGGTTACGTAGGGATTCATAGTTTCGAATTACTGCGCCATGCCCAAAAGGTTTGGACAATATGACTGTTAGTGATCTCTTTATTACAGGGTGTAAGAAGTGGGATGTCGAATTAGTACTTGATTTGTTTTTGAAGGAGGAGGCTAATTCTTTTCGTTTTTTATTCCCTTGTCATCTAGTAGGGATGATAATGGGGAGAAAATTTTTTACTCTCGGTGGGGATTCACCTCGATGAGATAAGGAATCCTAGTTCTTTTTCCCTATAAAGTAGGAGTGGAGATTACATTTCTCATTCCATAAGTCTCCATGGAGACCCTTAAAGTAAAAATATTAAATGTATTTTTGTTAAATTTTATATTTATTAGATGTATGTATAAATATTTTATGTGGATAATTATATATTTTTATATATTTATTAATTTATCATATTAAATATTTTTATTTTATAATAAAAAATTTGAAAGTAATAGAAAAAAAAAATTGTTAGTTTATATGAAATGAGCCAACCCAATAGGAGGGATGAATTGAGTTGTAAATAAAAACAAAATAAAGTAAGCGGAAGTAATAGACAAAAATCAACACAGAGTTTTATAGTGGTTCAACAATATGTCTACTCCACTCTTCAAAATTTCACTTAGGTTTTTTTATTCTTTTTGCAGGCTTAAGAACAACCTTTCTTTTTTCTAGGCTCAATGACAACCTTCCCTTTTTAGGCTTAAGGACAACCTTTATAATTACTCTCTTTTAATGAGGAACAAGAGAGTCAATCCAACTCTTGGTATTTTTCTAAGGTACAATATCTACCTTTTAATCACTAGCAATGATAGATCCAAATAGTGTCAACGTCTCTCAATTAGGTAGTAAATATATTTTTAGTGCTCAAGAAAACCTACTTTCAAAAAGTTACAAAATAGTCCTCACACTACCCAAATCAAAGCAACACCAAACAATTTGTACAAACAACTTGCTAGATGTTCTCTAGTTGTTTACAATTGTTCTCCAAAGTTTTCTAACCTTTTTTTTTTTTTTTTGCCTTCAAAAATGTTCCTTATATAGTCTAATATCAAACTAGCTATTGGAATAGTTGATATTCAATCTAACAACTTTTCTGTAAAACTAACAATTATAAGTGACAATGCCTGCTCATTCTGAGCAATGCCTGTTGATCTTATAATGGATAGTTCCAACACCCATCGGTCATCCTCCCACAACCATTATGTTTTAATCATCTGCTTCATTGGTCATTGATTTTTCGCCTCAACACCTATTGTCTTTTCGCCATGGTCGTTGAATGGTCTAGAACACTTTTGACATTTGTAACATTTGTTCAACGCCCTTTGTGAATTTCACAATGCCTATTAGATGGTTCAAAACACTTTGGGCATCAACAACACTTAATCAATGCCCGTTGAGAATTTCTCAATGCTTATTAGGAATTATTCAATTCCTGTTGCATGATCCATAATGTTTTGAACATTTTGCAACATATTTTCAATGGTCGTTGCAATCATTCTCCCCCTTTACCATTCGTCGGGCCTGTTCATAGAATACAAAAACACTAAAATACAAATATTAGAACTTCTCGAGGTTTCGTTATCATTCAAAATACATCATTCAAAGTAGAGGAGTGAGACCAATGCCCTTGGGGTCACATGTTCTCCAAACATTTTCTCTATTGATACAACATTCTCCCCCTTTTGAATGATGACAAAACCAAGATGTTTCGATACCAAATATTCAAAACTTAAAACATAGAGGATACCAAATATTACAACACAAAAATACAAATGTTGCTTACAAGGCTAGAAATCAAATATACCATAAAGGATACTAAATGTTGAATGTTAAAAACATAGATGATATTAAATGTTATACTATCAAGTGAGTTTAAACAAGAGTATCCAAAAAAAAAAAACAAATAAGTGATACCAATAAAAACATCAAAGCATCTAAAAATTCTCCCCCTTTTTTGTCATCATGACAAAAAGAGATACCAAATATTGGATACCAAAAAAATTAGACAATGCAAATAAACTTCTTCCTTTTAATATTTACACCAAATTTCTCAAAATTAAAGCAAATGGATGACAAAAAAAAAAAAAAAAAGGCATTCTTAAGATATCGAATGACGTTATCTAAATTACAAAACACTTAAAGAAGGAAAACTCTCCCTATCTATAAGCTTTCGTCTAATAAATCTCTCAAGAATAATTCAGTTAACATATTTGGGGTCACATGTTCTATACATATATTGAGGATAGCAAGAGAGAAAGGATAGTTACTAGAGATCCATAATTCAAAAGCATGTTAAACAATAAGGAGGGATAAAGATACATTACAGTTTATGATTTCCAAAATACAATAGCTTCTTCAAAATCTACAACTCCACTCACCATTTAATTTTCCATTTTGAGCAAATGGTGAGGAGCCTATAATCATGCAAAATTAAACTTTATTGGGTACCTATTTTTCTTTTGGGTTTATGTGGTTAGCAATGTAAACATGTTAATCTCTTAATTTAGCATAACAAAAGTATGCTTATGGCCATATTTTTCACAATAAAAGCATTACCAAATGAATGCTTTCCTAAGCTTACTTGTGGAACAAGTGAGGTGACTTCCTAAAGGATTGATGTCTAAAATGTTAAGAAACCTATGCATTCTTGATATGTTTGGTTCCATAAATAAACACATGATTTGTCTTTAGCCTATGAGAGTAATGTGAGTAGTTAGTGTTGTGCTCATGTGATTTTGATGAAGGTGAGGGTGTTCTAGTTTCGAAAGAAGCTCTCACAAACTTTAGCTTAGAAGTGGAAGATTGAGATTGATCAAAGCCTAAGCCATGTATATCTTTTGAAGTCTTTTGAAAACCTAAAATAAGATCAAGTTTTTTTTTTCCTTTTATAAAAGAGGCAAGTGAATCCTTCAAAGTTGAGATCTCTTTCTTGAGACTCTTATTTTGAGAAGACATAATTTCATAAAACTTATTTTCTTTGTTCAAAGCCTCAATTTCCTTTTGTAGTAGGTCAAAACTTTTCTTAAGTTCAACCAATTCAATTTTCAAAATTTTATTTTTTAAAAAACTTTTATCAAGATCATTATTGGTGGATTTTAGGGCCTCAATAAGTTTTCAACAGTAAACATATCTATTAACTCTTGATCATCCTCATCTATATCATTATTAAGAGAGCTAGACCATACCTGTTTTGAAGAGTTTTCCTCAAAGACCATAAGGCAAAGATTGGTTCTTTCTCTTCTTCCCATCTTTGGCTCTTCTTCATCCTTACTTGGTTCAACTGCACTGGAATCAACCCAAGTGGCTTTATAAGCTTTCTTCTTCTTTTTTGTTTCCTTCTTCTCAGCTCTAGCTTTAGGATAGTTTGCTTTCACATGGCTAAACCTTCCACATCTGTAACATTCCATCTATTTAAGCTTTCCTTTGCTTTTCTTCTTCAGCATCCTTTTGAATTTATTTGTTAAGAGGGCTACCTGCTCTTTATCCATCTCTTCATCATTTGAGTTAAAACATTTGGAGGTAGCTTTAAGTGTTGTTCCAATCTTCTTCTTATTTGTATCCTCATATGTGGATAGATCTTCTTTGTTCAGGTTCATCTCATAGTCAGTGAGATCGCCCAACAACTCATCAAGTGGCATGGTTTTCAATTCTTTTGAGTCATTGAGAAATATGACCTTGCCAAGCCACTCCTTTGGTAAACATCTCAGAACTTTCTTCACAAGTTCCTCATTGGTGAATATTTTCCCAAAAGCCTTCATTTCTCCAACAATTTCAATGAATTAATTATACATTATTGCGATCGTTTCATCAAGCTTCATTAGGAAGGTTTCATACTAGAAAGTAAGGGTCTTCATCTTGTTTTTCTTGAATTTATTTGTTCCCTCAAGGGTCTCCATCTTGTTTTTCTTGAATTGATTTGTTCGCTCATGTGTGATCTCTAAGGCCTTCCTAGTAGTTGACTTCGTGCTCATTTTGTTGCATTCACTTCTGCTTAAAGCACAAAAAAGCATGTGGATAGCCTTGTCATTGTTAGCAACTTGCCTTTTTTTTTTCTTTATCAAACATCTCATCAATATCCTTCTCTATTTGAATGCTATCAGTAAGTGTCTTCATTGGACTGTATGGACCTTTCTTTACAATTACAACTCAATGGACTCAGATCTAAGAAAGTTGTTCATTCTGCTTTTTCAATACTGGTAGTATGTTCCATTGAATAAGGAATGTCTCACAATTGATTGTCCTTCTGGTCTATGCTTATTTTGGGCTGTCATGATCGTATCCCTTTTGCACTTAAATTTCAAAAAAGGTTAGGTTCTGATACCAATTATTAATTTGGATGAAGAAAATGCAACCCAAGAGAGGGGATGAATTGGGTTGTAAATAAAAACAAAACAAACTAAGCAGAAGCAACATACATAAATCAACATAGAGTTTTATAGTAGTTCGATAATATGTCTACTCCACTTCCCAAGTTTTCACTTAGGCCTTTCTATTCTTTTTACAGGCTCAAGAATAACCTTTTTCTTTTTTAGCCTCAAAGACAACCTTTACAACTGCTCTCTTTTAACAAGGAATAAGAGAGTTAATGTAATCTTTGGTATTTTTTAAGGTATAATACCTATCTTGTATCACTAATAAGGATAGATCCAAGCAGTGTTGATGTGACATCCCATTAAATCGTCATTAACTGCTCTAAATTTATCAATTATTGTTAAAAGACCTTAATTCAATTATCATTTATTTATCATATTTATTTTTTTCACACAATGTCTCTTATTCACAACATAGTCACTATTTACAATAAAGTATACATGACTAAACCAGCTGGAATACTAATAGACTGCATACTGGCCCAACCTCTTTTAGACTGCTAGACAATAACCTTGAAATATAACTGGACACAATCTTTAGTCTACT
>CATIWR010481636.1:0-13647 GCA_949677035.1 Omphalea diandra | reverse complement strand
TTAAAACGGACTGAATGATATAGTTTATTGATTGTGGGTAAGCCCAATTAAAATGTGATCAATGTCGTTATGGGCTTGTGACATCTTTTGTGGGCCGATATGGAAGATGGTCAGTGTAGGCCTATTTTAACATGGACCTGTGATGGGTGGGCCTGTTAAAATTATTATAAATAGGCTAGGTCCCCTCTTCTGCCTTCATAACAGAAAACCCTAATTGTTATACTCATTGTAGCCGTCTTCGAAAAGGTCAAAGAGAGGAAGATCTAGCTTTTCGTTTTCAACCGTTATGACGAATTTTTTCAAGTGCTTTTATTTCAGCAATCGGGATTATGGCTCAAAATAATTTGGGATTCAATGCGGAGACAGGTACACAAATTTGTTTCCGTTCAGTAATTAAATTATTGGTATTCTATAATTATGTACAAGATCCTGAAATTAAAATATCTTACACGACGCAGACAGGACTTAGGTTCCACAATTCCAACTGCAGATCCGTAAGCATTGTTGCAGATAGAAGTGACTTGATTTCCTGAAATTGCAGATGTCAATGTAATATTTTCCAAGCTGATATTGGTGCAAGGTACACTGTCACTACAATTAAGATTGAGAGCCACTTCTGTCTGTGACGTCCCGAGCAATCCAGAATAACGCACTCCATTAATATGAACTCCAAATTTCTGTGAAATTAAAAATTATAGAAATGGGTAATGTTTGGATTTATGTACATCAATCTTTAATCATTATTATCATTCGCAATTGTAAAATAAGAAGAAGAAAGGAATTTAGAGAATAATAATTGAAGGAAATTTGTTTATTTTCTTTAATTAAATCGTGTACACAGTAGTGGTATTCATACCACTTATACAGAGGCTATTAGCTAAGATAATTACAAAATAATTAAGAGAATAAATACAATAAGATTGTAGTATATCAATAAGTAGGTAGTTGCGTAATCCAAGGGCAGCAACTGGTAGCAGTTCCGCTTGTTGCGCTAACACCCCCCCTCAAGCTGAAGGCGGAGTGCAGTGCAGGCGAAGCTTGTCTCGGAGAAAATGGAAAGGTCTGGTACCAAGCAATTTGGTGAGAATATCGACAAGCTAGTCTGAAGATGTAATGAACTTTACGCATATTTGCCCATTCTTCACCTGGTCATGCACGAAATGATAATCTAACTTCACATGTTTGGTAAAATATTTATGGAGTCGTTGAAATTCCACACCCCAATATGAATGGAATGCACAAATTTTAGCTCCAAATTAGCGTGAAATCAATTTTTCAAAGCAAAAAATTTTTTCATAAACCTCACTCTTATTTTTTAAGAAATAAACCCAAGTATAACTTGTATAATCATCAATGAAAAAAACAAAATATCGATGGCCGTTGAAAGATTGAATAGGGGTTGGTCCCTAAACATCGGAATGAATAATTTAAAAAGGTGCATTAGTTTTGTGCTCAGCTAAACCAAAAGGAATCCTAGCTAATTTACCTAAAACACAACTAGAACAAGGAGAAAATTGTTTTGACGAAGCAGAAAGCAATTTATTAGAAGCTAACGAAAGTAATTTTTGTTGATTTGGATGGCCTAGACGTAAGTGTCACTCATTAAGCGACACGACCTCTGCTGCCATTGCTAGTTTTGACGGATGAAGGGAATAAATGCTTGATTCACTGGGTCCTCGCATCAGTTCCTTCCCCCTGCATTGGTCCTTAATAACAAAAAAGGAAGGCCAAAATTTAAAGAAACATGAGTTATCTTTGGTGAATTGTTGGACTGAGAGGAGATTTTAATTGCAGATGGAACATGTAAAACATTTTTTAATTTTAGGAAGCCATTAGCACAGTGTAGAGTAGCATTCCCAGTATGAGTTATGGGCAAACCTTGGCCATTACCGACATGGAGCATATCATTACCATTGTAATCATAGACGGAGCTAAGAGATTGAAGGTCTAGTGTGACATGATAAATTGTCGCTGCGTCAAGA
Source organism: Omphalea diandra (assembly GCA_949677035.1). Taxonomy (NCBI): domain Eukaryota; kingdom Viridiplantae; phylum Streptophyta; class Magnoliopsida; order Malpighiales; family Euphorbiaceae; genus Omphalea; species Omphalea diandra. The sequence goes on along the minus strand of CATIWR010481636.1, from coordinate 11,665 downwards.
TACCAGGTAGGTGAAGGTGGCATATTGACATAGTTGGCTTGCAGCATGTATGGACGTGGTGAAGGATTTTGTGGGAATGACTGTGTAAAGCCTTGACTCTAATTTTATCGATGATAGCGATAGCGACATGAGATAGTCGTATGATTGCGGAGTCTGTAGATTTGACATTTTTGCTTGTTATTGTTGCCACTGTTTAAATTGTTCCTTGAATTGTTGTTAGATGAGGAAAAATTATGGTTGTTGTTGCTACGTCCATGATTTGTGGGGACATTGGTAGTAGAATCAGGTCCTTTTAGAACCATGTTTGCTTGCGGCAGATGTTGGCTTTTGATTAAGATCTTGTGTGCAACGAGTTAGCCATGAAGCTTGTAAAAGGTTACAGGTTCAATATGCAAATTTAATGTGGTGATACTGCTGTGAAAATCTAAGCCGATATTTCGATAAATTATGGCATTAAACTCGGCAGGGGAGAGAGCTTTCCTGCAGCTAAAAGTTTGTCAGATAAAGCTTCGGCCTTGTTAAGAAATTTTGAGACAGACAAGTCATTTTTCTTGAGCTCTTAGAGCTCTATGTGAGGCTGCAATTGTCGGTTCTGAGAGATTAAACCAAAGACACTCACAAATGCGTTCCAAACCTTGCGAGAGGAGGTGAGGCCAATGACATAAGGGAATACCTCCTCAGTGAGGGAGGAGAATAACCAAGACAACAACATCTGGTCTTTCTTAAACCAAATCTCATATTCAGGATTGAGTTCTAAGGTTTCAGGATTTGTGGAAGAGGGTCGAGTGGGAGACGGGTTTTGAATGGCACCATCAATAATACCATGAAGGTTTTGGTAATTGAGAGTTGGAAGAAAATGTGTCTTCCATGCCAAATAGTTTTTGTTGTTTAATTTCACAGAGAAGTTATGATTTGCTGTGGAGAAAATGGTTGGAGGTGCGGCTGGTGGGGTTACAGCAGTGGTGGTGGTGGTGATTACAGTGGTAACATCATTTGTGTTTGTGTTGGAAGTGGACATATCTATGGGGTTAGAAAGGAAGCTCTGATGCCATGTAAAATAAGAAGAAGAAAGGAATTGAGAGAAGAGTAATTGAAGGAAATTTGTTTATTTGCCTTAATTAAATCGTGTACACAGTAGTGGTATTTATACCACTTATACAGAGGCTGTTAGCTAAGATAATTACAAAATAATTAAGAGAATAAATACAACAAGATTGTAGTATATCAATAAACAAGAGAATAAATACAACAAGATTGTAGTATATCAATAAATAGGTAGTTGCGTAATCCAAGGGCAGCAGCTGGTAGCAGCTGCGCCTGCTACGCTAACAGCAATAACTTAATTAAACCTCTCTTAACAAATCATCCGGGGCTGCATTATTGTCGCCATAATGCTGGTCGATAATTATCCGATTGTCCACTTGTGTGAAGTTTAAGTTAGAGAATTCAACGTTTTGAACTTGACCTTTCCCTCCCTAAGAAGAATAAATAATTTTCAGTCAGACACTAGATTTCTGAGCTCCTGGCTAGTTCAATAGCAGAAAATGCATGTAAACGTTAGTGGGTTGTATAACACAATATACCGGACATGTCTTGATCCTTGCACCATTGGTTGCATTGAAGAAATTCGAATCACTTATAATTATGTTCTGTACATCTACCTCTTCTCCATCTGAACCTAAGCTTCCAATACTATCGCAGAGCAGAAAAAGAAAACCAGAGAAGATGCCAACAACATTAGATACATATTTAGTGCCTTATGATTGATTTAGCTCAAGAAATACGTTACCTTATACCATGACCAGGACCACAGTTAATATGAGAGATGAAAATATTGTATGTACGATCTAAGATAGAGATGCAATCATCACCTGTTAATTAATTAACATAAACATCGTCATCGTTTAGTGCAAGATTATGTAGGTATCATCAAAAGGGCTTAATTCAAGTAAGTCAATTTACCAGAGCTGGTCGTAGAGTCATGGATGAACACAAAGTTTGAGTGTGAAATGTGAATACCATCTGTGTTAGGTGTATTTCCAGGATTCCGCAGAGACAATGACGCAAAAGTAACGTTTTCACAGCCAAAAATGACATAATGACCTCCACCACTGTCTCCTGTGCTCATGCCTTCAGGAATGCCTGCAACTAGGAAATACCAGAAAGTTTCAATGATAATGTCCAAAAATTCTTCAGATTAACATTAGTTAATTTAATATTCCCTCCATTCCATATTAATTGTCATTTTTTAAAAGATGTTTTATTCTAAAATATCCGTCACTATAAAATACCAATAGGACTTTAATTATTTTTTCAATTTTATCATTATCCTTGTTAAGAGATAATTAACATATTTAATTTGATTATTTCTATATAATTTAGTCATTTTAATTTTAGAATGTAAGTAGTCTAATTAATAATTTCTTAATTTTTGTGCAAAACTAAGAAACATCACTTAATATGAAATGGAGAGACTAGTTAGAGGAAAAGGAATATATGCAAATGTTCTTTACCTGGGTATCATTTACATTTCCATTGCCAACTGCCCCATAATTTAGAACATTGTAAGTTGTCTGACACGAAACGAGACTAAACATTGCTGAGAGTAGACTCAACATAGACACAACGAAAAAGGTATCCTGAAAAATGGGAATATATATATATATATATATATACACACATTTGAGTTCAAAACATGTTTAACTGTTCAATGATTACAAACTATAAACTTACCATTGTATGCCTAAACGAAAGCAAGAAAAATTAATCTTCCAATTCAGAGTTTGCTGGGTTCATTTGTCTAACACGAAGTTATATATAAGGTGACCAACACTGGCTACCTGAGGAAAGAAATCTAAACGTACCTATTGGCTACCTGAGGAAAGAAATCTAAATGAATCTATCTCTTCATTGTGAAAATCTCATATCTGATATAGAGAAATTAAAGGGCTCCTAAAGAAGGAAACTGTTATAATTTAATCTGGGTATTTAATTTTAATGCTTAATATGCCCACAAGTAATCCAATTATATATCTTTTTATAAACATTTTGTATTATTTGTTGTTTCTCAGTAGAATAATATATGCTATAGACTAAAAAGCTAAATTGCATAAATTATAGGGTTAATTACTCTGAATTCCTTGACATTTGTTATATTTAACTAAATTGTCTCTCACTTTTTAATATTATACTCAGTTATCCCTCGCGTTTGTTTCGTTACACTAAAAATCCTTCCGGTGTTAAAGATCTTTTTTCTGTTAAATTCATATAAACATCGGAATAATTTTTAATATAACGGGGCAAATATGAGGGATAACTCAATATAATATTGAAAAGTAGGAGACGATTTAGTTAAATATGACAAATATCAAAGGGTTCAAAGTAATTAATTCAATAAAATATAAAACTCATTTTTTTATCAAATTTTCTTTGATTAATAGAAAAAAATGTCTTTTTAACACTGGAAGGACATTTCAATGTAATGAAACGAATGTAACGAGTGACTTAATATAATATTGAAAAGTGAAAGATGACTTAGTTAAATATGATAAATGTCAGAGATTCAAAGTAATTAACCCTAAATTGTTATGTAATTGGCCAATGAACATATTCGATGGGCATGGCTTCAGTATAACTTTACATTGTGTTTAGTATAAATAAATTTTATGATTTTTGTTGAAGTCATTTATAAATCTATATTTTGTGTGTTCGGTATAAATAAAAATCATTCATTAAATTTTTAAAATTGGTTGTAACTAACCCAAATTATATTAAATTTGATAGAATTTGCAAATAAATTCTAAAATTGTAAATTTTTCGTTATGATAAAACACCCTTAAATAAAATACTTTTTTCACTTTATTATTATTTTCTTTTTTATTTTTCTCACTCTCCTTTTTTTCTTTGCTTTACTCTCTCCTCTTTTTATGTTTTTTACATTTATAAAAATTAAAAAATATAAAGGATAGTTTTGCAAAATAAAATATTTTATTAAATTTTACACTTAAACAAAACACAAAATCTATTTCATTTGAAATAAATTCTATTTTTATTTTGTAATATACCAAACATAAAAATTTATTTGCAAATGAATTTTTTGAAAATTTCATTTGCAGATAGATTCTGTGAAAAATTCATTTGTAAATAAAATGAATTTTAAGTTAGAATTAAACTAATAACGTTGAACTGCAAACTTTTGCTAATATATCTTTCATTTTGCTTTTTTTTTTTTTCTCTTGTGACTTCCATTTTTAAGCGTGTTTCATCTGGTATGTAGCATTGGCTGCATAATAAGCAGGAGTCGAAGCTGAAATCACTAACAATTCTCAAGTCCTTACACCTGAGGTATGCCTTTGGAATGGAGTAAGTGGAATTCGATATATTTCTCTGAATGGAATCTGGGATGAATTTTCACTTTTAGATTAATCTGAGAAAACAAGAAAAAAAATCAGGGTAAAGTTTGTTTCCTCTTCTGGAAAGCAAAACAAAATACATGTGAGGATACTTGAAATTTTTTAGCCTGTTAAAGTATCGCTAGACATATAAGTGACTTCGAAGAAATAGAATAAGATGCCTGTTAGACTTTGCCCTCTTCGGTCATGAAGAGTATGCCTCAAAGAAGTGCCTTATCCTTCAGTTATCGTATTCTTATAACATTCTTATACCTCCTCGAATTTTAAAACACTTACAAAGATTATGTTTTTTTTTTTTAATATTTGATTAGCATATTTTCCATAAGAAATAATAATTATCTTTTTTTTTTTTTCATAATGGGAAAAGGAGATTACATGATGAGCTTTGAACTCTCTTGTTTATTCCTAGATAATATCTCCTTACCACAAGGTTAAGACACCAAAATTAATATCTTGATTAGCATATTTTTCTATAATAAATAATTAATATTTTTTTTATTTTTTACATAATGGGAAAAAGAGATTACATAATCAAATTTGAACTTTATTATCTACTCTTAAATAGTCACACCTTATCATTAAACTAAGATATTAAAATTAATTAGTCGTAAACATGTGCATTACGCATGATAATTATAATAATAAAATTTAAATAAATTCAATATTTATTTTTATTAATAAATTTATTGAATGATTAATTATTATTTTATTATAAAGTTATTGTGAAGTAAACAAAATAAATTTCTTAAAATCTACAATTATATATAAAGTTAATTATAACAAGTGATTGTCTATTGATATGACACAATTTTAAGAGAAAATTTATTAAATTTGAATAAAATATTTCCTAATAATCAATCAAACAAACAATCATAAGTATTTCATAATTAAAAATATAATTAATATATAATTACAAATTATGATATATATATATATATATATGTAAGATAATTATGTAAAGAATTATTTATTGATTCATATTTTTAATTTTATGTAGTATAATTTTTTAAAAAAAAACTTTATTAAACTCAAATGAAATAATTTTTAACAATCTATTACAATGTTGTTGCCCTTTATATATTAAAAATGTTGAACAATCAACAGAATTGATTTAAATTTTAGTTTTCTATTAAAAATTATTACTTTTTATATTTCTAATTTTTTGTTTAACTTTCTATTTAGAATTTTTACTATTTAGATTTTTAATTTTCTATTTAGAATGTCCTTTTTATATGACCATTAATTTTTTTAATTTGCTATTTAAATTTTTTTTGATATGATAGTTTTTTATAACATAATATAAGATGGAAACATATGGTCATTTTTATATAATTATTTGACAAATGGTTTAAACTAATTATAAGACTAGAATTAATAATATATATTGATAAATTGTTTGGTTTAGATGAAATAATGTTATATATATATATATATAATTTATATATAATAATTTAAAATAAATTATTTTTATATAAATAACTAAAATATTATAACTTGTATTTGATATTTGAATAAAAAATAATAATGTAGTAAAAATGATTTTTTTTATTATTATTGTAGAAGTTCAAAAGAAGCTCTAAACACAGCTAATAAAAGTTGTAATTGATAAGAGTTGTATTCATTATCAATTATTATTTTATATGATTTATCAAACAAATATTTTTTAATTATTAAATGAGAAACCTCTATAAACTATATCTACCACAATACCAAACACTCCATAAAAGAAATTTGAAATAATTAGATACAATATAATAATGAAGTGGTTCAACATAAATTAAAATAACAATTAAACTGCAACAGGAAAAAATGAGAAAAAAATATAAAATAAAACACTTAAATTTTATAATAACTTTCAATTTCATGGTTACATATTTAAATTTTAGCCCTTGAAAAAAAAAATAAAGATGCAAATATATTTTAAATATATCTTAAACCCCTATGTACGTACATCTGCCCACACCATGCAGAACAGTTTCGTAGGGCTACGGAGGCCGTTGCCCATCTTTCAACTCTCACATGGGTACGTCCTTGTCTACATCATGCATTGCAAGAGTAACTATAACTTATTATAAAATTATACATGAAATTTATAACAATAAAAATTATCATAATTATTCATATATAATTATTGCCATTATTATATTTATAATTATTAATACTTAAATATATATTTATTTTTTAAAATTCATTTTTTCTTTTACAACATTTTTTTCTTGTTTGCAAAAAAACAAGAATCAAGGATAAAATATCCATGAAAAGTAATTCCTTCCACTTGAAGCATACTTTTCTTTATTTCAATTTTTTTACAAAATTAAACACATTTTTTAATATGCTAAAATTTTTATTTTCACATTTATTGAAAACCATTTGAAAAATATAAACTTATAAATTCTATTTTTAAAATGTTTTTACTTTCAAAAACCAAAAACAGAAAACCTAAATTTACAAATCGTTTTCCGAGATAAATTAAGATTATATAAAAATCCATATTTCACGAAAACTCTTATCTAGTAATATTTCCCATTTCGTAAAAATTTACACATTTTCTTATTTTTTATATTTTTCCTACATTTTCTTATATAAATTTTTAAAAAAATATCATTTTCATATTTCCATGTTACATGCAACCTAGATAAAAATTAAATCTTTACAGTTCACACCAACGCAAAATCAAGAGTTCAAAAAATAACGCAAAGATTTTAAATTAATCTTACCCGGATCTTGATGTTCCTTCTAAAACTCCCACAAACAAGGCATTATACCTCCGTTTCATTTATCCTACCCATCCACTCCCTTAAAAACTCCCATGCAAAGGGTTAATGACTGGCTGACCATTCAAACACGGCAGCATAAAAGTAATAATAATTCCACAATGCAACATGCACGAATGAGCAAATCAAACAAATGAATTTAGGATTAGAAGAATGAATCTAGAGTACAGATCTGCAACAAATTTTAGCCTAGCAAAATCAGAATACAACATACAACAGTCCAAACAACATTTAACCAAAAAAAAAAAAAAAGAACCGACAAAAATCCATAAGGTCCCAAAAATACTAGCTTTAAATTTTGAAGGTCTTAACTAGAAGCTCAGCTTTTCAATTCAACTTCCTTCAGTCACTGTAGACTCCTGCATAAGCCCCCTATATATTACAAGGCAACGTCAATCCCCACTTGAATCCTTTCCTATCCATAAGGCTCTCAATAACATCAATCGTCAATCTCAATCTGTGTCCATCATGATGGCACTGCATATAAGATCAGAAAAATGTCAGATTCATACATAACTCAGATTTGAAATCACAGAAAAAAGAAGCAGCTCGAGCAAAACTTAACAAATAAACTTCACAAATAAAGTGGAGCACCAACCAGTCAGCCACATTTCATTACCCAATACGACCGTTCACAAACACACAGAGCTGCTGCTTAAACAGTAACTATTATATATTGTGGAGTCCAATATGAAAAAAACCACATATGACCTAAAAGGTGGTTGATTTCCTTCCAAACAAAACACTATCACAACATTATTTTGATTAAAATTTATACGAGATCACGGAACTAATATGCCATCGCAGAACAAATATGCCAGTGTCATCACCAAGCATGATGGCATCTCATTTTTGGCATGTTACCGATGCTTAGCCTCATTCCATTTTATGAAACAAATAACAACTCAACTCAAAGAAAAGTCCTCCCAAAACATTTGATGTCCTATCACTTCCTCAAAAATTAATATAAAGAGAGAGGGAAAGGAAGAAGGGAACATGGAACACAAGATACAGTAGTTTGATAGATTCATGGGAAAATTCAGCAAACTACCCCATTGATCAGGGATTAAACAATTAGGCATAATAAATATTTGCATCATTTTAATATCATTACGTTAACTCCATTAATATGATAAAGTCATACTTGCATCCTTCCCATGTGCCACAAAAAACAATTAGGCTTACCTGCTGTCCTTGTGATAATTATATAGATATACTGACATTAGCATAGTGCCACATTACCTCCATTCCTCCATTTCTAAGATAAAAATTTATTATGGAAAGAACAATATAAAGCATACAAAAAAAAAAAAAAAGGTATTTCTTAGCCCCATTAAAAGTATCATTGATAAGTCATGGTTTCATATAATCCAATTTATTTAATTCCATAGAAATATTATAACAGCAAAATTGTAATCATACTATTTGAAAATGGGATATAAAGAGATGAATCCTAATACTACTGAACAATTAGATACCTTTGTAAACTTTTCCCTAGATTTAGTTCTCATTTATGATTTAACTCTTGGTTCTTTTCTTGCTTTTGTAGACATCTTTAGACATGACAATATAAACAGAGACAACAAACATTTTTGGTTCTAGCCAAGTTCACCATAGATATGACAATATTCTTGCAACTAAATTCTGCATTATAAACAGAGATAAGAGTGCCTAGATGGGATCTTACTGTATGTGGAAGTATCAATCTGCTCGGGAAGTTCCTTTATATCCACCTCAAACCTTGCTTGAACCTGAAACGATAATGATGTAATGTGTAATCATTAGCATATAAGAAAATGAAAAAGCATGTTAAAAATGTGTTAATGGTGCAAAAGAATTAGTGGAGAACAAGTTGCCTGATTCAGAACATCAGAGTCAGAAGCAGAAGAAACAAATGTAATTGCAAGACCCTTGGTGCCAAACCTGCCAGCTCTACCCACCTGTCCCATCAACAAATGAAATTGCAGTCATAATGAAGTAAATGAAGTTACATTAGATGTATATTTTTTTTAAAACATCTAGAGACCAAATACGAAAATGAACATGCAGCATACTCTATGCAGGTAGGTATCAGCAGAATCTGGCATATCGTAGTTGATGACAATGTTAACACGTTCAATATCAATTCCTCTTCCAACCAAATCAGTTGCCACAAGAATTCGCTTATTCCCGTCCTTGAAGCCCTTGTACCGAGTCAATCTTAAAACACAGTAACAACAAAAAATTAGACAACCAGAGATCATCATAAACAATTGAAAAGATATAATTTGCCATCCCCAATTTTAATTTACATAAAACTTATACTACACAGATCATTTCCTTTGACTTAATATTCTTGTCTCCTTAATTTCTCTATTTCATTAGGATCAAATGGGTCAGAGACATTATATGGTTTTTAAAACAATAGCCAGCAAAAACAATTCAATTAAATAAACATATACAAGCAGGATACAAACAATAGCACTCATAGATACAAAAAATAAAAAATAAAAAAATAGCACCCATAGATACAAGGAAAAATAAACTGTCATTTTCATTCAGTACCAACGCTATGAGAAGTCTAGCATGCTACAATCCATATGAACTATGTACTACAAGCTTACTTCACTTGCCAGCTTAAATTGCTCACCAAATTCTGACACCCAATGTAACCATCTGAGAAGAATTTCATAAGTTTATTCCAACTATTTTTCCATTTTAGAAAAACTAGAGCTTTTGTAGTGAGACCTGATTGATCTAATAAGTTGAGTCCTCAAAAGTTAAACCATAACAGATCTAAGAACCTACGACCAATTTGGCTATAACTGTGAACAAAGAATCCCAGTCAAACCTTTAAGTAGTTGCACTGCGAGAAAACATGAACAACTGCCCATCAATAAGAGAAAAAAAACAAGGAATCAACCCTACCAGATATTTGTTTCCACTATCAGATGATGGCAATGTTCAAACATCACAGCAGGTAGAGTAATTATGACTGACAGAAATTAATTCAACATTTCTAATCAACCAAAAAATAGACCCAAACATCAAGAGGAAGTAGCACTTGACAGGAATCACAATAAAAACACATTTCAGCTACATATACAATCTTTATTGAACACCTCCTTAGCAAATATGTATGTCTACACACATTGAGGCAGAGTGAGAAAAGATCAGATAACAAATTCAAGATATTGAGTGACAAGTGACAACAATCTCAAAAAACGAAAAAATAAAAAAAATAAAAAGAGGGAAAAAGAGAGAGAGAGAATCAAAAGCAAAATAAAACTCTCACACTCGGCTTTGTACAGTTAAGAAAACATGTAAAAGAAGATAAAAGGTTAAAAAAAAAAAAAAAAAAAAAACTCAATTAATTGACTATGTCTGCTTAATTACCTCTTACAATAAAGCACCCACCCAACCCAATCAAACAACAGGCTGGCAACTAAAACTGCAAACAGGACTTACATGGTAAGAAATCTGGAGATAAAAACTTCAGCATCACAACTAATAAAACAACCAAGGTGAATACATAGTTCCAGGCATTAATACAATGTGACGTGACGCGAGCATTAATACCTTTCCTCCTGAGACATTCCAGAGTGGATGCATATCGAGGGGAAATTACATTCCACCAGTAATTTGTTCAGCTCAGCTGCTCTGCTAACACTTTTGACAAAAATGACTACTTGGTTGAAGTCCAAGGCATCAAGCAGGTCATTCAATTTTCGATTTTTCTCCATCTCAGTCAATTTAATGTAGTGCTGTAAGAGGAGGGCAGAACCAACATTAAAATTCAAATGAGCACAAAATAAATATGTTAATAGCCAAGGCTCAGCTTCAATGTAATATTACATCATACATACCTGTACAAGACCATGGAGAGTCAACTTGGCCTCATCATCTACATAAATTTCCATAGGCTGGAAAGATTAAACATCATAAACTGAACGAATCAGCAAGCCACTGTCAAGCTAGCCTTACTAAGAAATATATGTAAGTATATTTTTCAGAAAGCAATACAATTTATAGGTACCTAGCATAAAATTTAGAAAAAAAAAATAGATTAGACATCTAAATGGAAAGAAAATAAACTATTGTAGCCATCCAAAATCTAGTTTTAGACATTCCCTTTCTTTCAAAGTACTTTCACGTATATCCAGTTTTACATTATAACTCTGCCCTCCCCTCCTCTCAAGTGCAAAGGTCTAGTCCCATCTGTGCTTCTATGGCACAAATCACTACAAACTGTCATTTCTCCCAGACAACAATGTGCAACAAAAATGGTAGATCATACAAGTCAAGCAAAGAGCAAAATCCAAATTAAACAAGATTTCAAATCATAGTATGCAGTTATAGGAAATCATTACATCTTGCATAAATTTCTTGCAAACAGGGCGAATTTCCTTGCTAAGTGTAGCTGAAAACATCATCACTTGCTTATCATGAGGAGTCATCTTGAAAATCTCCTGCACATCTCTCCTCATATCTAGAAAAGAT